>JAFEMH010003877.1:0-240566 GCA_022495995.1 Adenophora triphylla var. japonica
CAACTCTACTGTCTCACAGGTGCGTTTATTGTGAATTCCGTACTTTCTAGTCTAACAGCAGCATATTCATCGTAACATTTGTGTTTCAACTACACGCGTCTTCTTAACTGTCTTTCTTAGTTGCCCAACATTAGGTTCAATAAGTAGCAATGGTCTAATAGTTGTCCAACTATTTTGGCCTAAGAGATTAAGAATTATGTGATTTCTACCCTCCTCCTTCCGACCTAAATGCTTATATTTGTCCCTTCATGAAAACTAAGGTTCTCCCAATGTAAATAAGTTGTCACATTGTTTTAGAAAGAGCATCTATCATATCCATAATTTAAAATCAAAAAGACTAAGAAATTACAGCATTAAATATGATGAAATTTCTTTAAATGAACATTGTAATTGAAGAATTTTCACAGCGATACTTGTGGTTTAGGACAAATATTCAGTACAACTTTTTCCCATCTTTCATTAGTTTTTCGAAGGCGTTATAGTTTTCCCTCCCCAATCTCTTCTCAAAAAATTGAGGTCACATTAAGTGCATTGTAATCCCTACTCCCTCCGTCCCATTACAAAAAATCACAAAAGCCCCATTTTGGTGTCCCATTACAAAAGGCACAAGCCCAAAAAGGAAAGTTTTTAATAATTGTTTTATTCATGAGACCCACTTGTCATACTCACATCATCTATCCACTTACTATTCCCTACCCCACTTTCTCTCTCCTACCTAACACATTTCATACTCTCACAACACTTACTCCGCTATACACTTTCCTTAATTTTTGTGCAAAACCCATTTTGTGCCTTTTTGTAATGAGTACGGAGAGAGTATTTTATTGTATCATTGAAAATTTAATGTGGATATCTTCTTTTCTTTTAACGTATATCAAGTCCAAACACTAATCTTAAAGTCTCTTCTCGAAAAAGTGCCTCATTTGACTGAGCAGACAGCTGAAGATCCATTTTCACCTATAACTTTCACTTTTCATCTTTGTATTTTACTAGAAAGTTTGAGAAAGAATATGGTATGTGTAGGGATTTGGCGAGTCGATCCTTTCTCTTCCAAGTAATTGAATTAACCCAAAGGATAAAAATAGTAAGAATAACATAAAGGAATAATGGACTCCTTGTGTGAGGAGTGGAGAGGGCAGCAATACTTTATTTTGAACCCCTGGAACCAAAAATTTGGATGGGCCATTGTTCATGCATTCAATTAATCTTAATATATGACCCTTGCAACATTCTAAAGTAACTGCTACTCCGTATTAGAAATGGAGAAGGCGGAAAATAGAAGGTGCAAAATAGGCACTGGGAAAAACTTACGTAATATGCAGCCCAGTGACAGACCTCATGCTTCAATTCCGAATCTAATTTCTTCAGTAATTCATAAAGAAGCCTCTGCAGAACCAACAAGAAAACTTCAGCTTCAGTTTTTAAATTAATTTACAGAGATATGAAAAAGAAGCAGGGTTACTATAACCTTCCAAGATAATTTCAGGGAGGAATGCAATTAACAAAGTAGCTCATATAACTTCCCTCGAACCTGAAACAACCTACAGTAAAAAGGAAACAAAAAGGTATGAAAGATTAATTAATACGAGTAAGCTTCAAAGAGTGTTTCCATACAAAACATGTTAATGCTTGTAACAGTGTGGTCGGAGAAGTCCACTGATGATGTCCATAAAAGGGTCCAAGTAAAATAAATTTAAGAATACAGCCAGCTTCCAGATTTGTTTTTGATTAAAGGCCTGCAAAAGCTGAATCCGTTACTTTATTACTAGTTAAGTAAACAGAGACACTCATGGAGCTTATTACTTGACCCCAAGATATTGAGCAAATATCAGATGGGATGGCCATATTGGGCCATCGTCTTAGAGCACCAATCAATGGTGTTAAAAGTTGATTGAGATTACAGACCAAGCAAACGCCTTACGTACTTGTGAGAAAAATCATAGATTTTTTTAGAATTAGAGGTAGTGACAGGAAAGGCACAAGGTAATCAAGGACTAGTTAGAATTTTCATGAAGGATTTGACTGAGAATAGACCAGCAGGATCAGGAATCCAATACCTGCGATCAGCTCAATAAGGATTGAAAGAATTCAATTCATTAAGAAACTCTATTAATTCCTGAGCTTCCCTGTCATTCAGATTTCAAAAAAGAAAATTAAAACTTCAGGAAGACTATTATTCTCCCAATCAATAAAACCAGACATACGATCATCATGAATATTGAATAGCAGATAGCCTGAATAAACAAGGATAAGAAATGCATAGCTACCCCAAACCAATGGTCCTCCCAAAATCCCATTTTACTCCCATAATCTACCTCCAGTTTTTATAGTAATAGAAGGCATTTCAATGGTCATGTATTTCAGTTGAGTTGAGCAAGTAAAATGCTTGAATTATGACCAATCAGTAATACATGTAATGGATCAGGGCCAAACCTTTTAGGACTTTGTTCCTTCATAATGTCTGATGCTATTTGTGTTACATATTCCTCCCAATCCATAGGGGGGATCACTTGATTATTTGTGAAAGGATACCTACGAATCAAAACACCAAATAAGCAAAGCTTCCATGAAGAGTTTGGCGTATGAAGAAATAAATTATACAGTCCAGGAAAACTTGTGCTGCATCTGAAAATTTTATGGAACTTAACTGTTGGACACGGCAAGTTTCAAGTAACAATATAGCCCTCCTCAAACTCCGGTTTGATTTCTCTGCTACGCGGGCAGAAAATTCATAAGGAAGTTGTAGGCCTTCTTTCTTGCCAATAAATTCCAAAACTTTTACAATCTGAAACAGAAACAAACACCAAATTCACTAGAGAAAAAACACTTCAAACCAAGTATTCATTACTGACTGAAATATTACTTTGAGCATGTTTGACTTCATACTTCCCCATCCCACAATGGGCATACATTTTACGAAAAGAGTGGTCGAAATGCATCTAATGAAGGTACTAATTAGCTCCTTCCCTCTGTTTTTAAATTGCATAGTTTAAAGGGTATATTTGAAAAATATTCAACCTTAAAGCTTGAGGTTTCAATCTGGAATTTTTGGGATATCATTGTAAAAAGAAAATGCCAAAAAGATGAACCTCGTCTTTTCTGCAAAAAAGATCTTACAGAGAAAGAATAAAAGAGAATGATGTGATGTCTACATTAGAAAGCAAAAACTGGAAAAAGGAAAACAGGTCTACAATCACATAAATCTGCCCCCATATAAAAAAATCAAGAAATAACAGCTCTCAAATCCGTGGCTGAAAGGAAACTACGAAACAAAGGTGTCAAAGCATATTAAAAGAAAGAATTACTCTGCGTAATGATGCAATCAGTGTAACAGGCAATCAGCAACAAGGATATCAGACGTAATTATAATCAATTACTATAGCTGTTGATTTTGTCTTAAGAACTAACCCAAAATTTTCAACCATTACTATATTTTACTCCCTCCGTCCCTTACAGATGTTCCCATTTGCCATTTTTGTTTGTCCTATAAAGATAGTCTCATTTACAAAATTGTTAGGTTAAAAAATTGAACTTCCAAAATCGCCAACCAAAGAAGAAGAGGGAGAGAGGAGAGGATGAGAGTCAACCATGGAAGACGAGGAGTAATAGACTAATGAGTAAACTTCATTAAGGTTAGTGATGGAAAGGAAAATATGTTGTTAAAATGTTTGAATAATCAAATGGGACTACCATTATGGGATGGAGGGAGTGTGATTTAAGGGTTTAAAATCAATATTATGTACATACTTATTTAAGTTTCTTTAATTATTACCGAACAATTGTGAATAACATGTGCTTTAGTTTCCTTTGGCGAGGAAAAGTATATATCCTCTGATTATGTGGTGTAGCCACATTTAAGGGTTAGCTAACCTCGTTTAAATTTGGAACATAGGCAATATACTAACCTGTAGTTATAGAATAAGTATTACCATTTTACTTATTAATTTTATCAATTTTGGCTCGTTTATGTTAGAAAAACTATACCAAGTACTCATTTTGACCTCCAACTATGTCAAGTGTAGAAGTATAGTAGATCAAAGAAAAGAATACACGAGAGACGAAAAAGTTGTCCAACAAAAAACAGGAGTGAAAAGGCAACATTAGCAAACAAGAACTACACAACTGCAGCAGCCCAGTCCCGCTTCAAAAGATTGCACTTTCTTACACCACAAATGTTTTTTTATATATAGGATCTTACACCATGAATGTTCTATCAAGTTTAACTTCTTCGCTTTTTCTTTTACTTCTTTTGGGTCATAGGTATTGCGGGAACAGTTGAACGACAAGTGCCACAATGGCCAAAATGTTTACGTGGATTGTTTACAAATTTGTGTGCCAGTTCAAGTGAATGATGTTACCCTTTGTGGGTTCCATGGCATAGTGCAAGGCTACCTTAACTAATTAACTGATTGTGCCATCATTACGTTACCGATTCTATATAAAAAGTTGTATGCCAAAAATAATGACACAAAAACTCGCAAGGAGAAAAAAGAGAATGAGATGCTGGGATCACACCATCTAACAACCTAAAGAAAATAATAAAATTGCAGCTGGCAATCATCTTTAGCACAATTAAAGAAGATAAAAGCCTCAGAAATGTTCACATCCTAGTTAGGGAAAAGCTAGTGTTCACAAACTGTGAAAGGCTTTCAAAAGCTCGTCCACTGTAGTCCTTGCCAGTTGCAACTAAACTCATTGTCTAAATTACAACATACAATAATTTTAAAAAAAAAACATTGTCTGAATCAATGAGATGCATTACTAACCTGTTGTCCTGTTGGTGCGCTTATTCGCACATTCAGACATCGGGAACGGACTGCTTCAGTAACCTTTGAAGAACTGTTGCAGCAGAGAATCAAGCGGCACGATGCACTATATTTCTCCATTGTCCTCCGGAGAGAATGCTGGGCTTCTCTGGAGAGTTTATCAACCTCATTGAGCACTAACACTGACAAAGAATAAGAAGACATGTCAACAGAAGGGACACAATGAACATGTATTCATAATAACAATGATTTTGTTCCATAACTTATTACATATCATTTGCCTTTGCTCCACCAACCTTTGAAACCCTTCTTCCCTTTGGTGTCAATTGGCCTGTTCTTCGCCATTTCTTTTATGATTTCTTGAACAATGTATCTATCTTGAAAGCCTGCATCACTTGGATTCAGCTCAACGTGGTGGGTGCTCGATAATGTAGTGAGCTCTAGATCAAGTGTTCTAGATCCAGCCTGGTAAAGAACCATAAGTCTCATCACATCCCAAGAGAACAAAAAACAGTACTCCTCAAGAGAACAACCAACCAGTATACCACACATGTGTTAAACATTACCGCAACAAATTCACATGAAAAAAAGAAAATTACTCGCTACCCCATAAGAGTGTTAAGATCGTCAATTTTAAAAATAGCAAATTTTAGCCTTGTAAGTCAAGTTGTGCAATCAATTTGCTAAAAGACAAATTTAGGATATCAAAATTGAAGCAAGATCATTTAGGCAAAGGTGATAATGAATTTTAAAGAACAACTTCACATATGTGAAAATCAATTAAAACTCACATCGACTTTCCAGTTCTTATTCTCCACCTTAACCTGTACAACAAAAGCAAACAAGGATAAGGGAATCATCAAACAAATACACAGGCAAGCGGAAAATAAAGGAAATAAAAGAGAAGGCAAGACCTTTTCAGCACCAGGTCCAAACATCTGTCGGAGAAGGGCCATAATTAGGGTTTTCTTGCCCGAACCACTAGGCCCGTAGAAGAGCAAATGGGGGCAATCTTGCTCAGTGACCTAGCATTACAGAGCAAAAATAATAACATAGACATTATTACTCCACAGTAGTCAGCATTGCATAGACAAAACCGAAAATCAATTTAAGTAAATAAACAAAATTTGGGGGTTATTTATTTGTTAACGTGACACTATTGAGCAAAAATAAACCAAGAATTTGGGGTTTTACAATTGATTTTGACGTAGAAACTGGAGATAAATCAAAACCCTATACCTAAAATAGTACTACATAATAAACGCAATCAAAATCAAATTACGAATGGGGTTTACCAATTTTTTGAGATTTTGAGCCACATCTTCATGAACAATAACCTTGTCGAGGGTTTTTGGCCTATACTTGTCCACCCACAGCATCTTCAAGCTTTTCGATTACTAGCTGGAGCGGCCACAGAATTGGCGGGAAAGGAGGACGCCAGTAAACTAGCGTTGAAAGGAGGAGGCAGGCAGTCCTTGTATCTAAAGGGAAGTGGCACTAGCGTAAATTTTGAACTGTTGTTTTGCAAAAATTCTACTCCTTCCTTCCGTCCCACCTCAAGGTTCCACATTTTCTTTTTGGGTCGTCCCACCTCAAGGTTCCCTTTTTTAAATGGAAAGTTTTCCATATATTTATACCCTTATCATCTCCATATATTTACAAAAAAAATCATTCTCTCTCCTATTCCCTACCACACATTCCATATAATATTAACTTACTATTCCTTTCACTCATTCTCTCTCCTATTAAATATTTTTAATTTTTACATTCTCTCTCCTATTCCCTACCACACATTTAACTTTTATATTCTCTCTCCTCAAATTTTCTATCCACTTTAATTAAATTTCTTAAAAAGCGTGTTCATCTCATCTCAAAGTGGAACCTTGAGGTGGGACGGAGGGAGTATTGTTCAAATGACAAAGGCCAAAATACGTGTAAGATCATGTACAATTGTTTCAAAGTGCAATTATCAAATAGTCCCTCGTACTAAAAATAATCATCAAGGACACACATTTTGAAGAAATTTCATCAGATTCACGCTTTATAATGACACCTCGTTTTTGATAAAAGCACCCCATGGGACATAAAAGGGACAGATGTCGTTGTCCCTTTCCCCCCTGATTTTCCCTTTTTTTCTCCCAAAACTTTAAAATGAAATATCTTAAGATCTAGAATTCAAAAAAGAAATCTGAAACCACCGTTGTTTTCGTATCGTCAATACGAATCAAACTAGTAGCATCAACATATAATTTTGAGCAAATTTGAGAAGTTCACAGTTGTTACAAGTTCACAATTGTTTTTGATAAGTTCACAGTTATTTTTTACATTTGTTCCAATAACAATTAAGAGAAGTTCACAGTTGTTTTAATTTAAATTCATAATTTCTGCATGAAAATGACTATTATTTACTTAATTTACAAATTTTTTTAGTTAAGTTCATAGTTGTTTTAGTTAAGTTCATAGTTGTTTTTAATCTTTTATAACCTTTATTTTGCAATTTTATGAGATTATTTGACATATTTGTTAAGTTCAATGTTGTTTTTTGTTAAGTTCACAGTTGTTTTAGTCTTTTATGGCCTCTATTTTTGCAATTTTATGATATTATTTGACATATTTGTTAAGTTCACAATTATTTTTAATTAAGTTCACAGTTGTTTTAGTTAAGTTCACAGTTGTTTTTAAATTTTATAGCCTTTATTTTTGTAATTTTATGAGATTATTTGACCTATTTGTTAAGTTCACATTTGTTTTAGTCATTTATGTCCTCTATTTTTGCAATTTTATGAGATTATTTGACATATTTGTTATGTTCTCGGTTGTTATTACTTAAGTTCACTGTTGTTTTTTGTTAAGTTCACAATTGTTTTAGTCCTTTATGGCCTCTATTTTTGCAATTTTATGAGATTATTTGACATATTTGTTATGTTCACAGTTGTTTTTACTTAAGTTCACTGTTGTTTTTTGTTAAGTTCACAATTGTTTTAGTCCTTTGTGGCCTTTATTTTTGTAATTTTATGAGATTATTTGACATCTTTGTTATATTCAGTGTTGTTTTTACTTAAGTTCACTGTTATTTTTAGTTTTTTATGGCCTCTATTTTTGTTTTTTTATGAAAACCTCGTTTGTGCAGTTTAGTGAACTATTTGCAATGGATTATTAAAGTATAAAACGAGTGGACAGTTTGTAGCATATGACAGACATTTAAATAGCACACAAATATCCAGTAACAGATGAAAGTCCTTCAAAAGTAATTTTTGTAAATCACCCTACATTGAAATTAAGGTGAGTTTTACCAAAAAATGGACAATAATGTGAAATTTTAAACTAATCGATAAGCCATTTGGCCTATGATACTTGAAAGTGCCTGTTTTTGTAATCCGGTTCTATGGTTTGTACTATGTTCATGTTTCTATGTTGTTTACGTTCCTCTTTCCTGTCAAACTATCTCTCTCTTTCTCTCCGACGACCCTCTCCTCTCCGGCGAACCCCGTTTAGAAGGAGAATTAATCATATTTTCATCTGTTTTGTTCCAACGAGCATATCTCTATCTCCGGGCATTATTTTCTGATCTCCATCGTTCAGATTTTGCATTTAGGTGTCTATAAAAATACCCGTAAATTTGAGCTCAATCCAACGATTAACGAATCGGGAAATTGAATTAATCCTATTTTCGTCTGTTCTGTTCCGACGAGCATATCTCTTTCTCCGGGCATTATTTTCTGATCTCCACCGTTCAGATTTTGCGTTTAGGTGTCTATAACAATCCCCGTAAATTTGAGCTCAATCCAATGGTTAACGAATCGAGAAATTGAATTTTTAAGGCACGATACGAAAATCAAATCGATCGGAAAGATTGTCCAGGAGGAGGGTGGTAGGGGTCGCTGAGGAGGGGTAGGGGAAGGGGGTCGTCGTTGGTAGGGGTTTTTTGTGTTCAAAGGGAAGGGTCGTCGGAAGGGAAGGGGAAGGGAAAGGGGAAGGGGAAGGGTTGGTAGAGAGAGAAAGTAAGAGAAGAAAGAGAGGGGGGGGTTAGTTTTATATTTTTGGGTAGGAAGGACTAGGTGAAATTTTGATTGTGAAGCCGGATTAATTGGTTAAATTTCAAAATTCATGTCTTAATTGGTCGTTTGACTTAGGATGGAGGATCCACCGATAATTTCTCCTTGTTTCAACACCGTTTTCAGTTTCAACATCCACTTTATCGCTCCACATCATTAGCTTCTCCCTCTATCACCTAATTTATCAATACCCTTTCAACTTTTACACTCTATAATGATTTTGTTTATAAGAATTCAACACCCTTCCAACTCATCATCCTATACCCCACCACTTTTATTTTATTTTATATTCTTTATTTTTATGATTAATAAAATTATTATTATTATTATCATTTATAATTAAAAAAAATACTTCACACTTAATTACTTTTCTGTAATTGCAATTAAATAAATACGAGGAAAAAATTATTGAAAAATTAACAAAGGATAATTAAGAAATTTATATTTAAAAAAGAAGATTTTTTTTTCTGTCCAAATCAAATGAAACAAGTCTCTATTTATAGAGGAAAAAAAATATGAATTTTGGTATAAATTTTTTTTTTTTAAAACATAATTTATTATAAAATAATTGAGGTAAAAAAAATCGGATAAAAGAAAAAAAATCTGAAATCCAACCAGTGAATCATAGTCTGCCACATGTCACAATAAAAAAAAAAGTGTTTTCCTCCTGCGTACACGCGCCTCTACACGCGCCTCTGTCAGCACGCGTACGCAACGCGTGAATTTCACCCAATCCGAGGTCGGCATGTGTCATTGAATCCGGCCCCATCCATTTTTATCAACATGTTGCAATTTTTTAACACCACGTTTTTACAACACCCCTTCCAATAATGTTTTCAACACCCTCCACCTTTCTTCAACACCCCCTTCAACCCCCCATTGTAAATGGTCTAACACTCCAAACTATATCCTCAATCCCACCTTATATCTTTATGCTAATTTTATTTCAAAGTGACATTTTAATTAACTTTTAATTTTACTTTGTACCCTAGGACCTAACAGAGTTAGAAGTTTAACAGAAAATTGTGATGTGCATGTCATGTAAATAAGAGATATTTATGTCATTTCAATTCGTTTGTGATATGTTTAATGACCCCTGGGTATTTAACCAATCCCATTTTACACTCTTACTCAAAAATTGCTCCATTTTAATATAAATTATTAAATTATTAAGAATATTAAAAAATAGATCTATTTATTATTGAATTTAAAAATCAAAGAATTAATGTCCTTACAAAAAACTCTACTCTATATACAACCTAGTTATATTTTAATCTTAGTATCATTTATTCTTTAAATTATAATTTATAATGTTAATAATTGATCTTAAAAAAAATAAATATTATCTAAAATTAAATTATATTTTTAATTAATTCAAGTAAAAGGTACTAAAAAATAAATAAATAATTCAAAAGAAAAGAAAAGAAATAAAAAGCATGAAAAAATCAAAACCTAATTGTAGTTATCCTTTCATTACGTGTTCATGGTCCGGATTGGTACGGCGTTTATCAAAATTTTAGAAAATCAAGACCGTACCAATAATTTCGTTCTGTAAAAATTTAGTGCCAGACCATAGAACCGATCCCATTGGTCCGATTCTAATGATACGGTTCCGTCGATTTTATAAATTACAATATAATATATTTTTTTACGATAACAAATATTTAATATTCAAACAACAAAATGGACACCGTTAAATATTAATTGTTCACCTTCAAACTGAACTATATTATAGGAAAAAAAAAAAAACTAAAAGCTACAGATTAAATGTGAGGACCCCGACCCGGAACCTACACGTGTCCCGAGTTGGAGCGTCCTCAAACTAACCCAAATACACAAAAACTTTTAAAACTTTGCTTTGACTTTCAAACATAAACATTAATAACATAACATTTCAAAAGAACTCCACTCAACTCCACATCGGAGGAGGAGATAACTAACTTTGAAAACGGTCAATTGTTTAGTTACAAAAGATTAAGGTTATGACGTAGAGTTTAAAGTTTATAATTACAAACTCCAAGAAAGGAATTACCAAAATACAATTTTATACGTCACCCTAAACATACCCCGACAACACCCAAAAGATTTCTCTAAACTCCTCTCCGTCCTTACTTGACCGGTCCGCCTGTCTCGGGATCTAAAACAGTAAAGGGAGAGGGGTGAGAATAAATCTCAGCAAGCTATTATGGATGCAACAATATGCCAAATAAATGCAACATATAACAAGTCGCACATAACACATTGGGAAAGCTATAAACACATTCCATTACCTTGGTTTACCTTTTCCCGTCTGAGCGAGTAGTCGTACAACATTGGGTATAATAATACTCCAATCTTACGAGCTGCTTGCAATACTCACGTCTTATAAGACCCGTTTTTCGGGGAACCAAATAAGACAGTGCAACTCTCGTAAGGCTTTTGGCTCAATACGTATGCTATAACCCCAACTGTGGCCACGGGAGGGGACGGTCACGAATATAACATAATCCGATCACATTAGGTCACACTTCCATAATTGACCGTATTATGTTATACCCCCCAACGTCGGTGACTCACACACATATCAAGCACATAATAGATACTTGAATAAAATCCACAAAAAGGGATAAACAATAGCCACATGGTAATATATACTCATGCCCAATCAATATCAAAGTGCAACAATTTATGAATACACTAAACAATGTCAACAACCATTTTTATAATATCAAGTAAGGAAATGAGGGATCATTAACCTACCCTACCAATTCCATATACAAGGATACCATACCTTAATGAAGGTTCAAGTTCGATTACCAAGTGGGAGTCTAAATTTATAAGTGGTCAACAACTTGCTAAACGATTCTAGTTTAAATTAAGAAAAACTGGTTCAGGGTCTTGGGCGACCGCCCTTACCACTTGGGCGACCGCCCAAGTGGACTTCAAGGGAATTTGTGGTTTCTGCCAGCATGGGCGACCGCCCTCACCACTTGGGCGACCGCCCAAGTGGACTTCAAAGCAATTTGGACCTCCTGCCATGATGGGCGGCCGCCCAAGCCCCCATGGGCGACCGCCCAAGCCTCCTCCAGCCCATTTTCCAGCTTTTTACCCCTTTTTAACCCTAGTTCTCCTTTCCTCTACCATGGCTTACTACAAGAACACCCAAGAACACCTTCATCTTACCAAGTCCCATTCAAACTTGTAAACTCAAAACCAAGTAATCCTAGATTATTTATCTCTACTCATTTCACCCATTTCCAACCCTTTAAATGATCATTCCTTAAACCCTAACTTCAACCAATTTCATTTTCCAATCATTCAACACCCATTTGGGTTTCCAAGCAAGGAATCATCATTTCAAGAACAAGAACAACATTCAAGGAACTTATGAACAAGTAGAGAAAGGGAATCATAACAACTCACCTTAGGGTTTGCAATGGAAGGTTGATCTTTCTAGCTAGATGGATTCCTCTAGGTGATCCAACTCCAAAGGTGCTCTTAGATTTGATTTTGGTGAAGAAATGCCTTGGACTCAAAGCTTGGGAGAAGGCTTCAATGGTGGTTCTCTATACTTCCTCTAGGATGAAAAGTGTAGTGAATGAAGGAGAAGGGGGGAAGGGAGTAAGAGAGGTGATGGGGGAAGGACACTTGGCAAGAGGAGGGAAGAGGGAAGGATTTTGGCCCCCCATCAAATAACCCAAGGCTTTCACCCTACTCAAATTAAATTAAAATAAACCTTATCCCATTAATTCATCCTACTCAATTAACCTCCCCATATTATTTAGCATTTTCCCAAATTTTATTATTTCCTTTAGTTTCTTTATTTAATGTCCAATAAATTCTCATAAGGTCCTAAATTTACTTTTCACTCAATTTATCTTAATTTAAGAATTTAAAGACATAATTGAACACATAAAGTGAACATAAATATTAAAAGCATATAATTAAATATTTAAAGTGAGTGCCTAGGGTTGGGGTCGTCACACTCACTCCCCCTTAAAGAAAATTCGACCCGAATTTTAAAAGAAAACTTACTTGAATTTTCAAACAACCACGGGTATTTCGCCCTCATCTCCGACTCTAGCTCCCACGTTGCTTCCTCGACGGTATGATTCTTCCAAAGGACTTTCACTATCGGGATACTCTTAGTTCTCAACTCCTTAACTTGGAATTCTAAGACTCTTAATGGCTCTTCAACATAAGACATGTCCGCTTGGACATCATCGGGAGGAGAGCTCAAAACATGGGAGGGGTCATTACAATACTTCCTTAGCATAGAAACGTGAAACACATCATGAAGCAAAGAAAAAGACGGAGGCAACGCCAACCGGTAAGCCAATTCCCCTATCTTCTCTAGAATCTCAAACGGACCTACAAACCTCGGAGCCAACTTACCCTTATTACCAAACCTTTTAATCCCCGTCCTCGGAGAGACCTTCAAGAACACAAAGTCACCAACCCGAAATGATAAATCCCGTCTTCTATTGTCGGCGTAGCTTTTCTGTCCACTCTGAGCCGTCTTCAATCTATCCCGAATCACCTTGATCTTCTCCGTAGAATCCCTAACCAAATCCGGTCCCCAAAGTCTCGCTTCACCTACCTCATCCCAACACATCGGAGATCGACACTTCCTACCATACAACGCCTCATACGGAGCCATCTCGATACTTGACTGATAACTATTGTTGTAAGCAAACTCAACTAACGGTAGATGATCCTCCCAAGATAATTGGAAATCCATCACACAAGCCCGTAACATATCCTCAAGTATCTGAATAGTTCTCTCGGACTGACCATCGGTTTGAGGATGAAACGCCGTACTAAAACACAACTTAGAACCCAAGGCTTCATGCAATGCTCTCCAAAATCTAGAAGTAAACCTCGGATCTCTGTCGGAAACAATACTAACCGGAACCCTATGAAGTCGAACGATCTCTTTCAAATACAGCTGGGCTAACTTCTCTAACGAAAACTTAGTTGACACCGGAAGAAAATGAGTCGACTTTGTCAATCTATCCACAATAACCCAAATAGCATCCATCTTCTTCGCGGTAAGAGGCAAACCCGAAACGAAATCCATCGAGATCCCTTCCCATTTCCACTCCGGAATATCCAATGGTTGAAGTAGTCCCGCCGGTCTCTGATGTTCTGCCTTAATCTGTTGACAAGTCAAACACTTAGAAACATAATCCGCTATTTCCCTCTTCATACCATTCCACCAATACCCACGCTTCAAGTCTTGATACATTTTGGTACTCCCCGGATGAATCGCAAACTTAGACTTATGGCCATCCTCTAAAACATGCTTCTTGATTTCCGGCGATGAAGGAACGCAAATTCTCCCTTGGAAAGTTAAAATCCCATCTCTATTCAAAGCAAATTCCCCGGCTTTCCCATTTTGCACTTGATCTAAAATTTTCTTCAATTCCGGATCTCCTTGTTGAGCTTCTTTCAAATCTCCATACAATGTCGGAACGGCTCTAACATTCGCAATAATTACCTCACTCTTCAATTCTCGGGAACTCAAAGTGTCAAATACGCCTTTCGGCTAATCGCATCCGCCACTACATTGGCTTTCCCCGCGTGATAGGAAATGACACAATCAAAATCCTTCAAGAACTCAAGCCATCTCCTTTGTCGGTTGTTCAACTCCTTTTGGGTAAATAGGTACTTCAAACTCTTATGATCGGTGAAAATCTCAAACTTCGCCCCATAAAGGTAGTGCTTCCACTTATGCAACGCAAATACAATCGCCGCCAATTCCATATCATGAGTAGGGTAATTACGTTCCGCCGGTGATAACTTCCTAGAGGCATACGCAATTACTTTCCCATTTTGCATCAACACACATCCCAAACCCGCCTTCGAGCCATCACTATAAATAACAAAATTCTCGCAACCATCTGGAAGGGTAAGAATAGGAGCCGTTGTCAATCTCTTCTTCAATTCATCAAAGCTTGCTTCACACTTGGAATCCCATACAAACGATACATCTTTCCGAGTCAACCTAGTCAACGGAGTCGCAATCCGAGAAAACCCTTCAATGAACCTCCGATAATACCCTGCCAAACCAAGAAAACTACGGACCTCGGTCACAGTCGAAGGTTGCTTCCAATTAACCACGGCTTCAATCTTTGAAGGATCCACGGAAATTCCCGAACTCGACACAACATGCCCCAAGAAAGAAATCTGCTCAAGCCAAAACTCGCACTTACTGAACTTGGCGTACAATTGCTTCTCCCGAAGAACGGACAAGACAATCCTCAAATGATTCTCATGCTCTTCCCGAGACTTAGAGTAAACAAGGATATCATCTATGAACACTACCACAAAGCTATCAAGATAAGGCTTGAAGACACGGTTCATCATATCCATAAACACGGGGAGCATTAGTCAACCCGAAAGGCATCACAACAAACTCATAATGACCGTATCTAGTCCGGAAAAGCTGTCTTAGCAATATCGTCAGGTCTAATCTTCAAGCGATGGTATCCGCTTCTCAAATCAAGCTTTGAGTAGATAACGGAACCTTGGAGTTGGTCAAACAAATCATCTATATGCGGAAGAGGATATTTATTCTTAATGGTGGCTTGGTTCAACAAACGATAGTCAATGCATAATCGTAAGGTACCATCCTTCTTCCTAACAAACAAGACCGGTGCTCCCCACGGAGACACACTAGGACGAATAAAACCTCGGTCTAACAATTCTTGCAATTGGACCTTCAACTCTTTTAACTCGGCCGGAGCCATTCTATAGGGTGCTTTAGAGATAGGAGTGGTACCGGGAACTAAGTCAATACAAAACTCTATCTCACGATCCGGAGGCATAGAGTACTCACTAGAAAACACATCACTAAATTCATTAACAACCGGAACATGAGCTAACTCGGGAGACTTCTTATTGGAATCTACCACATAAGCCAAGTAACCCGCACACCCCTTAGATAGCATCTTCCTAGCCTTTAAAGCGGAAATAACATGTAAACCGAACATAGATCTATCCGCATCAAATATAAAAGTAGGCATATCAGGCATAGCAAATGAGACTCGCTTTCTACGACAGTCTACCATAGCATGACACTGACTCAACCAATCCATCCCAAGGATCACATCAAAATCACGGATTGGTAACTCGACCAAATCCACCGGCAATACATGCCCACATATAGTCACATCACAACCAGGATATATCAAAGAAGATGTGAGGCACTCTCCCATAGGAGTAGAAACCTCCAACACATAAGGCATAGATTCAGGCAAAGTATGCAATGAGAATGCAAAATGCGATGCCACAAATGAATGGGAAGACCCGGGATCTATAAGAATGCGGGCCTTAACTCCTGAGACAGAAACTATACCTCTAATGACAGCATTGGGATCGACCTCTCCTTGACCCAAGGCAAACACTCGACCTTGCACCCTATCTTTGGGTTTCCCATCTACACCTCTCTTCACACCACTACCTTGTCCTCCAAAACCGGCACCCGTCGCTTGCTTATTCTGCCACCTAGGACAATTCTTTCGGAAATGGCCTGTCGCCCCACACTCTAAACATTTTCCTTGCTTGCTCCAACACTTGTCCTCCGAATGCCCTAGCTTCTTGCAATAACCACACAGTGTCCCAAGCCCGACTGGAGTCGCACGATTTGCCGGAGTCGCCACATTTCCTCCTCGATTTGCTCCCGGAGTAAATGTCCTCGGCTGCACCCTATTCTGTCCCGAACCTTGACCTTGGAATCTATTTCTGTTTCCGCCTTCATTCTTACCACGATGCTCCTCTATGTCATTCTCAATCCGATACGCCATATTCACTTTGCTTGGAAGTTGGCGAAGTTATGCGTCGATAGCGCTTTCGGAACTCAACCCTTAAACCCTTCACAAACCGGTAGACTCGCCTCTCCTCATCCGGCACCAAATGAGGACAATATCGGGCCAATTCTGTGAACTTTGCTGAATACTGCGCTATCGTCATGGTCCCTTGCTCCAGTTTCAGAAACTCGCCTTCCTTCTTGTCTCTAGTAACCATTGGCACGAAGTGATCCCGGAACTTGCGTGTGAAGTTCTCCCAAGTCTGTGGTGTCAAATCCCGGTCCCAACCATCCTTCACTACCTGCCACCAGTGCTCAGCGGGTCCTTCCAACTTGAAAACGGCACATCTCACCTTCTCCGCATCCGAACTCTCCATAGCTGCGAAAATCTTATTCATAGCCTCAAGCCACCTCTCAGCCTTCACCGGATCCGGATCTCCGTTGAAGCTAGGAGGAGACATCTTCACGAACTTCTCTAAACCATGTTGCCCTTGCACACCTTGATTCGATTACGGTTCTGATTCGGAGTTGCCATATGCTGAAGAAACCCTCGGAACATATCCATCATCTCGGCATTCGGATTACCAACACCACCCAAACCCAGATTCTGATCACCATCATTTCCCGCCATAACAACAAACTCCTGCATTAAACACTCGACGTCAGTTATCACACACTCTCACTCAGCTAGACTCTGCAGAGAATTCTAACCGAGCTCGATACCAGCTGAGGACCCCAGGCCGGAACCTACACGTGTCCCGAGTTGGAGCGTCCTCAAACTAACCCAAATACACAAAAACTTTTAAAACTTTGCTTTGACTTTCAAACATAAACATTAATAACATAACATTTCAAAAGAACTCCACTCAACTCCACATCGGAGGAGGAGATAACTAACTTTGAAAACGGTCAACTGTTTAGTTACAAAAGATTAAGGTTATGACGTAGAGTTTAAAGTTTATAATTACAAACTCCAAGAAAGGAATTACCAAAATACAATTTTATACGTCACCCTAAACATACCCGACAACACCCAAAAGATTTCTCCAAACTCCTCTCCGTCCTTACTTGGCCGGTCCGCTGTCTCGGGATCTAAAACGGTAAAGGGAGAGGGGTGAGAATAAATCTCGGCAAGCTATTATGGATGCAACAATATGCCAAATAAATGCAACATATAACAAGTCGCACATAACACATTGGGAAAGCTATAAACACATTCCATTACCTTGGTTTACCTTTTCCCGTACGAACATGTAGTCGTACAACATTGGGTATAATAATACTCCAATCTTACGGTGAGGCTTAAGCAATACTCACGTCTTATAAGACCCGTTTTTCGGGGAACCAAATAAGACAGTAGCAACTCTGTAAGGCTTTTGGCTCAATACAGATGCTATAACCCCAACTGTGGCACGGAGGGGACGGTCACGAATATAACATAATCCGATCACATTAGGTCACACTTCCATAATTGGCCAGTATTATGTTATACCCCAACGTCGGTGACTCACACATATCAAGCACATAATAGATACTTGAATAAAATCCACAAAAAGGGATAAACAATAGCCACATGGTAATATATACTCATGCCCAATCAATATCAAAGTGCAACAATTTATGAATACACTAAACAATGTCAACAACCATTTTTATAACATCAAGTAAGGAAATGAGGGATCATTAACCTACCCTACCAATTCCATATACAAGGATACCATACCTTAATGAAGGTTCAAGTTCGATTACCAAGTGGGAGTCTAAATTTATAAGTGGTCAACAACTTGCTAAATGATCCTAGTTTAAATTAAGAAAAACTGGTTCAGGGTCTTGGGCGACCGCCCTTACCACTTGGGCGACCGCCCAAGTGGACTTCAAGGGAATTTGTGGTTTCTGCCAGCATGGGCGACCGCCCTCACCACTTGGGCGACCGCCCAAGTGGACTTCAAAGCAATTTGGACCTCCTGCCATGATGGGCGGCCGCCCAAGCCCCCATGGGCGACCGCCCAAGCCTCCTCCAGCCCATTTTCCAGCTTTTTACCCCTTTTTAACCCTAGTTCTCCTTTCCTCTACCATGGCTTACTACAAGAACACCCAAGAACACCTTCATCTTACCAAGTCCCATTCAAACTTGTAAACTCAAAACCAAGTAATCCTAGATTATTTATCTCTACTCATTTCACCCATTTCCAACCCTTTAAATGATCATTCCTTAAACCCTAACTTCAACCAATTTCATTTTCCAATCATTCAACACCCATTTGGGTTTCCAAGCAAGGAATCATCATTTCAAGAACAAGAACAACATTCAAGGAACTTATGAACAAGTAGAGGAAGGGAATCATAACAACTCACCTTAGGGTTTGCAATGGAAGGTTGATCTTTCTAGCTAGATGGATTCCTCTAGGTGATCCAACTCCAAAGGTGCTCTTAGATTTGATTTTGGTGAAGAAATGCCTTGGACTCAAAGCTTGGGAGAAGGCTTCAATGGTGGTTCTCTATACTTCCTCTAGGATGAAAAGTGTAGTGAATGAAGGAGAAGGGGGGAAGGGAGTAAGAGAGGTGATGGGGGAAGGACACTTGGCAAGAGGAGGGAAGAGGGAAGGATTTTGGCCCCCCATCAAATAACCCAAGGCTTTCACCCTACTCAAATTAAATTAAAATAAACCTTATCCCATTAATTCATCCTACTCAATTAACCTCCCCATATTATTTAGCATTTTCCCAAATTTTATTATTTCCTTTAGTTTCTTTATTTAATGTCCAATAAATTCTCATAAGGTCCTAAATTTACTTTTCACTCAATTTATCTTAATTTAAGAATTTAAAGACATAATTGAACACATAAAGTGAACATAAATATTAAAAGCATATAATTAAATATTTAAAGTGAGTGCCTAGGGTTGGGGTCGTCACATTAAACCATCAAGTCGACTGTGGCACCTTCAAGTTTCAACTTTGCAACACAATTGTTTGCTTCATAAACACAAAACAAACAAACAAACAAAAAAAAGAAATATAAATCAATATAGGAACAACAAAAAACAGAGGTCGAATGTGCTACAATTTTGATTGCAAAAAACTGAGAGTCGTAGATTCTCTTCCGCTGCAGCTGCCCCGTCAATGAAAGATAGATGGTGGTGCCGTGATGGGACTGGTGCATCGAACTCAGGGTGCCATGGAGCCTTGAATAATCAAATTGATTTTTATTTGAGAGAAGAGAAGAGGAGAGGAGAAGAGCATTGAGAACTTGAGAGAGATGACGAGGGTGAAACGGCGCAATGAAAAAAATATTGAGATAGGGTTGCTGGAGTGAAGCGAAGCTAACTATGTAAGAAAATTAATTAGGACTTTATTTTAAAAAAGGGAGTTTTAAGGATTTCAAAATATAAATAAAGTGTGTGTGTGTGTATATATATATATATATATATATATATATATATATATAATCGGTGCGGTTTCGGTACACGACCGTATATATTTTTTTCGAAATCAAGACCAGACCAAATAATCGGTTGAATAAAAATTTGAAAACAGGACTAGATCAATACTATTAATTTGGTCCAATTTTTATTGTTCTGGCCCGATTCTATCGGCCCGATCCGGTTACATGAATTATTTGAACAGCCTTATTACTTACTGTACTAGCCCACCCTTTTCCCCTCTCCCAACTTGTTAGTGTAAACTGCAGGTGATATCGTAGATGATTTCCCAAATTCCAGGTGATATCGCAGATGATTTCCTGAACTGGAATTTATATAGTTGAATATTTCTTGTTTATTATTTAATGGACTAATGTGCTAATATAATCTGTATAGTCTATGATTTATGTTTATATTTCAGAGTGCAATAGCATAAAAGAAAGAGCTAGACACGTGAGGAATTTGGAAGGAAATGATTTATGCATTTTATGCATAAAAACGTAACTTTGGCAACAACAATTAAAACGTGTGGAGACTTAGTCAAGGAGTTGTTGCTGAATAAAAGAAGAGTACAAGGTTGATAAATCTTGGGAGTACAAGGCTTGAAGCTTGGACTTGGCGATAAATCAACTCGGTTGCTACAATTGAGGAAGTGGGAGCTAGAATTAAGGAACAATCTCAACCACTCTCCCTACTCTCCCTCAACGTGCAAGACAGCCCCAAGGCTGTTTATTGAGTAGCCTTCAAGCAAATTGAAGACTATAAATATGCTTGGAAGGTTTCATTTGAAGACATGCCAATTTTCACCAATTAAACACACCTTCGAAGCATATAGAGATAGAGTTCTTTGTTTGGTTCTTTTAATCCTTCCTCTCTTGTAATTTCGCACTTGATTACATTGGTATCAAGTTGTGTGAAGGCTAGGATAGGATTCCGTTCTTTATCTCTTGTTCCATAGAGCTCAAATTGTTATAGCCATAGGGAACATTTTCGGCTTTGTAAATTCATTATAGTGATTATAAAGTCTTGCCTAAGAGGCACTCTCAAGTTATATTTATATAACTTGAGAAAAACAATTTTGGTGTTTTTATTCCGCTGCAATCTCTTTTACAAAATTGTTTTATTTTCGAAGTGTGTGTGTGCTATCCCAAGTGCTATCGTTGGTGCTGTTATCACCTTGGATATCACTTTTGATTCTGGACGTGACAATTTCACAACTGATATTCATTACACAATTCCCGATCCCCCACTCCTCCCTCCCCCTTCCACCCTACACCTCCCTCCCTTCTCCTGTCACTCCTCCCCTCCTTCTCATCATTTTCTTCTTTCCGAGCAACTCCTCAACCCCGACGTCGTCCCCCCCAACAATCTCGAATTCGTCATCACCATCCTCATCCCCAACCCGCCCATTGTTCTCTTCTTCTAATCTGGCCACAAATTATCAATGACCCTCACCGCTGTAAGTACCCCAATCTGTTGGGTTTCGAGGGTCCATGCGCAGCGGAAGATTGCAAATTAACTCGAAAACTCGGAGCCCTAGGATCCGTTCTAGATGATTAATTAAGAAGAATGAAATAGAATTACCAACCTTGTGTGCTTTTGGCGTTGATAAACGCGTTCCAACTCCAGATTGATGAACTAGCAAATCTTCGATGAACGATTCTTGAATCACGAACGTTAGATCTTGATTGGCGAAGATCCTCTATGTGTATCCACGCGTTGAACGAACCCTAGAACAATTCTAGGTGAATTGCTAGATCCTTTGATTGAAACTCTTTTCAATCGATGAAGAATTATGGAATTGGATGTTTTTATTTTCAATTCTCAATTGAAAAATT
This sequence comes from Adenophora triphylla var. japonica, assembly GCA_022495995.1. Taxonomy (NCBI): domain Eukaryota; kingdom Viridiplantae; phylum Streptophyta; class Magnoliopsida; order Asterales; family Campanulaceae; genus Adenophora; species Adenophora triphylla. The sequence goes on from JAFEMH010003877.1 coordinate 21,871, forward strand.
TCTCTCTTTTGTGTTTCTCTAAACCCAAAACATGAGAATGACTGCTAGGGCAACCAAGGGTTTGTATTTATACGTTATAAATATTTTCCCCTCGCGTAAACCCTAATTTTAGGTCAATTACGTATCAGTCCAGCACCGACGGGATGACTCGTCCCTCAGGGCACGAGTCGTCCCCTGTCACCAAGCTTCTGATACAGGCGTCCCCCTTAAGGGGAATAGTTGGTTCTGGCCCAGGGCACGAGTCGTCCCTATGGGCACGAGTCGTCCCTATGGGCACGAGTCGTCCCTATGGGCACGAGTCGTCCCTCAGGACTCTTCCTCTGAATCATTCGTCCCAGACCAAGGGAATAGTTAGTTCAGGCCTGGGGACGAGTCGTCCCATGAGTACAGAATTTCCATATTCTTCATTTTTGACAATTCGTTCGATGCGTGTGACCCCATAGGACTACATTATGTTGGCAATGAGTTCGATCACATCGATCCTCATAAGACATGAGCGGACTCTAGCAAGCCATCATGCCTACCCAAATAATATAATATCAAGTTCGATTTTCCTACATAGAACATATCACAATCCCTTTGTCACACGATGTTATATTGAACATGAGTCATGGTCCACGTCAACTCATATTGTTTAATGCTTTCTCGTTACCAAGTAAATTGATTAATCGAATGATATTAATCACATTAATTCATTCGGACATGGCCATGCACTACATCAATCTTACTTACGAGTGGCCTAGCAAACATCTCTCTTTACGAGGGACAAATTTCCATCTTGACTTATCATTCTTCCCAACAAGAATCATATCATGCCAATAATAGCCCTTATTGTTATCATGTTATCAAACATAATATTCATCGAGTGGAAGACGATGATAATCTCAGGTCAAAGGATATCAATGATATAACTATATGAGATTTATTTATGACATTTGACCATGACATAAATCTCATAATGGGTCAAGTCCAGTACCATGTTCTCTAACAAGTACCCATGAATCTAATGTGCATCTCCATGCATATAATCATCACATGATTATCCATTAGACTTCATACTAGTGCTTCATAAGTACTAGGGACACGATTATTAAGGTAAACATGCAAACATATATAATAATCAAAGTAATAATCTCATATATAAAAGAATAATGACATTACATATAAGTCTATCTCTATAGGCCTAGGGCACTAACACCTACAGTCTTCCACTTGCACTAGGCCCAATCATTCATGTATCTTATACCCATGGACCTAACATGACCATCATGTTTAGCTTGTGGCAAAGGCTTGGTGAGAGGGTCTGAAATGTTGTCATCCGTTGGTACCTTGCATATCTTGACGTCCTCCCTTTCACAGATTTCTCAAATGAGGTGGAAACGTCTCAAAATGTGTTTGGATCGTTGATGTGACCTTGATTCTTTTGCTTGGGCAATAGCACCATTATTGTCACAATAAAGCTCTATCGGGTTAGTGATACTCGGAATGACTTTTAAGTCACTAACGAACTTCTTGATCCAAACCGCCTCTTTGGCCGCATCCGATGCTGCTATGTATTCGACTTCGGTTTTAGAATCAGCAACAGTGCTTTGCTTGGAACTCTTCCAACAAACAGCACCTCCATTTAGCATAAACACGAACCCAGACTGCGATCTAAAGTCATCTTTGTCGGTTTGGAAGCTGGCATCTGTGTAACCCTTTACAACCAGATCATCTTCCATTCCTCCAAATACCAAGAATACATCCTTAGTTCTTCTCAAGTACTTAAGGATATTCTTGACTGCTATCCAATGGTTCTCACCAGGATCAGATTGGTATCTACTCGTTGCGCTTAGAGCATACGAGACATCAGGTCTAGTACATAACATGGCATACATGATTGACCCAATTGCCGAAGCATATGGAATATCATTCATCCTCTTTCGCTCATCATTTGTCTTAGGACAATGAGTCTTGCTAAGAGTAATGCCATGTCCCATTGGCAAGTTCCCTCTCTTAGAATTTTTCATGTGGAATCTTCTAAGGACCTTATCAATATATGTACTTTGACTCAAACCAATCATCCTTCTTGATCTATCTCTATAGATCTTGATGCCAAGGATATAAGCCGCTTCACCCATATTTTTCATTGAGAAACATTTTTCTAACCAGGACTTGACAGTCTCAAGTGCAGGAACATTGTTTCCAATGAGCAAGATGTCATCGACATATAACACCAGAAATAGCACTATGCTCCCACTTATTTTCTTGTATACACAAGGCTCATCTACGTTTTTGATGAAGCCAAACTCTTTGACTGATTCATCAAAACGTAGATTCCAACTCCTCGAAGCTCGCTTCAATCCATAAATGGATCTCTGCAACTTACATACTTTATTAGAATTCTTTGGATCGACAAACCCTTCAGGCTGTATCATGTATACATCCTCAAGTAGGTTTTCGTTAAGAAACTCTGTTTTGACATCCATTTGCCATATCTCATAGTCGTAATATGCGGCTATGGCAATTAAGATTCTAATAGACTTAAGCATTGCTACGGGCAAAAAGGTTTCATCATAGTCAACGCCATGAGTCTGCCTATACCCCTTAGCAACAAGCCTAGCCTTGTAAGTATGTACCTTCCCATCCATGTCGGTTTTCTTTTTGAAAACCCACTAGCACCCTATGGTTTTTACACCTTTAGGTGGATCAATCAAGTTCCAAACTTGATTATCGTACATGGATTTGATCTCGGATTCCATAGCTCCTAGCCATTTGTTCGGATCAGGAGTGGACATCGCCTCTTGATAGGAAGTAGGTTCATCATTCTCAATGATTTCTACTTTGTTACTTTCCATCATGAGAAATCCATATCTCTCAGGTTCGGATCGTATCCTATCCGATCTGCGAAGAACTTGTGTATCTTGAACCGGTTCCACAACAGTTCCGTCTCTACTATTGGCTCTATGTCATTTTCGGGTTCTTGAATTTCTTCAAGATCAATTTTACTCCCACTAGTTTCTTTAGAAAGAAACTCTTTCTCTAGAAAGACACCATGTCGAGCAACAAACACTTTGTTCTCGGATCGGTTGTAAAATTGATATCCTTTCGTTTCCTTGGGATAACCAACGAAAATACATTTATCGGATCTGGGTGCAAGCTTATTTTCAGAAACCAATTTCTGTACATAAGCTTCACATCCCCAAATCTTCATGAAAGATAAACTAGGTTTTCTTCCATGCCACATCTCATGTGGGGTTTTAGGAGCCGATTTAGTAGGGACCTTATTAAGCGTGAAAGCAGCTGTTTCCAGTGCATGTCCCCAAAAAGAAATAGGAAGGTTAACTTGACTCATCATCAATCGAATCATATCTAATAGAGTTCGATTTCTCCTCTAGGACACACCATTCCATTGTGGTGTTCCGGGTGGAGTAAGTTCTGAAACAATTCCACAACTTTTAAGATGATCGTCAAATTCTTGGCTTAAATATTCACCACCTCGATTGGATCGAAGTGTTTTAATAGTTTTGCCAAGTTGATTTTGTACTTCATTTTAAAATATTCTAAATATCTCAAATGCTTCACTTTTGTACTTCATCAGATAGACATAGCCATATCTTGATAAGTCATCAGTGAACGTTATGAAGTACCGAAATCCTCCCCTAGCAATGCTATTCATTGGTCCACATACATCAGTATGTATGAGAGCCAATAAATCACTAGCCCTTTCACTACTCTTAGTAAAAGGTGCTTTAGTCATCTTGCCCAATAAACAAGATTCGCAAACATCATATGATTCATAATCACATGAGTCTAAATATCCATCTTTATGGAGTTTAGAGATGCGTTTCTCATTTATGTGCCCAAGACGACAATGCCATTTAAATGTGTTGTTCACATTGTTTGGTTTAGATTTCTTATTTACATGATAGACATTATCAACATTATTTTCAACATCTAAGACATAAAGGCCATTATAAGAATGAGCAATACAGTAAAGCATATCATTCAAATAAATGGAAAATTTCTTATTCTCAATAAGAAAACGATAACCTTCATTGTCTAAACAAGAAATTGAAATAATGTTTCTGCTCAAATCCGGAACATAATAGCAGTTATTCAAAACTAATATTAATCCGCTAGGTAAAGTGACTTCGTAAGTCCCTACGGCCAATGCAGCAACTCTTGCTCCATTTCCAACCCGCAGGTCTACTTCACCTTCCTTGAGCAACCTTCTATTCTTTAGTCCCTGCACATTTAGGCAAATGTGAGATCCACATCCGGTATCTAATACCCAAGAACTAGAAGTAGAAAGTAGAATATCTATCACATAGATACCTGAAGTCATGGCAATCTCATTTCCCTTCTTCTTCAGTCCTTCCTGATAAGCTTTGAAGTTACGCCTCCAATGCCCAGTTTCCTTGCAATGGTAGCATACCGCATCCTTTTGGGATTTGGGTTGAGGCATCTCAACAACGGCAACCTTTGCCTCCGATTTAGCAACTTTTGCTTTAACCTTGGGTTTCTTGAACCCCTTTCCTTTATTCACCATCAACACTTGATTGGTTTTCTTGGCGATATTGTTCTCTGCATTCTTAAGCATCCCATGCAATTCAGACAGAGATTTATTCATCCCGTTCATGTTATAATTCATAACAAACTGATTATAACTTTCAGGGAGTGAATGCAATATCATATCCGTAGCCAGCTCCAACTGGATAGGATATCCAAGCCTCTCAAGATGTTCGAGGTGACCCTTCATCTTCAACACATGAGGCCCAACAGGTTGTCCTTCAATCATCTTACATGAATGAAGAGCCTTCATAGTGTCAAACCTTTCCTGACGTGCTTGCAACCGGAACATTTCCTTCAAATGATTTCCCAAATCATAAGCATCCATGTGTTCAAGGTCCTTCTGAAGGGCCTTACACATGGTAGCGAGCATCAAGCAACCAACATCAATAGAATCATCCACATGTTTCTTATGTTGATCCTTTTCAGCTTTAGTTGCATTAGCAGCAGGCTCGGGTGGAACGGGTCCATCGAGAATGTACAACTTCCTTTCCTGTTTGAGAACAATTCTCAAACTGCGGATCCAATCTTCATAGTTGTTGCCATTCTCTTCTAACTTGTCCTTCTCAAGGACTGATCGCAGTGACAAAGTTTGATTAGTGTTTACAGCCATTGATCTACAAAGATATGCAACAAATATGAACACATATAAGTACCTATTTCATTTAAGAGATTTAAATAACGTATTTCATAAATACTCCCACTAAATTATATAACCTTCTTATACAATCATGCATAATATAATTTAATAGGCTAAGACCCAACTTTAATTTAATTTCAAGTCAGCTATGGCACGACTGCTCAAAATTAAACAAAAAAGGTAGATAAAATTTAACAATCATATCAACATATGACTCTTAGATCCTTTATGAGATTATAGACATCATATGTCACATGTTTCAATCTCATCTTATGCCTTAGGCCCAAAACTGTTTTGATAGCCTAATTGAGTTCAACCATTTTAAACGTATAGCAATCACCGTTTGCTCATCTTGATCTTACAAAGATATAATTAATGTACCTCGCTATGTCGTAGCCTACATAAAACTATCTGTGTACTCACAAGTGTTTAAAATGGGTGACATAAACAAACTCAAATTTCAATGAAGGTTCAATTTTCATGTTTATCAATTAACATGGCAAGGTTGATTCATGAAAATTATATGAGCATAATTATGAACATGGGATGATGCATCACAAATCACATTTGATGTTAACATCATAATTTCTAATCAATTAGGGTTTAATGACACATGTAAAATCTCATTTAATATGAACATAATCCCTATAACAAACACTTTGTTCAAGATCTAGAAATTCATCAATTACTAGTACGTGGCATTGTAATCCAAGGTTATCCCACACTTCCATCGAAGTGCCTGTGGGGAAGTTTTTGGTTTCCAGCCTTTATACTTAGTAATATTCAAGACCCATATTCCAGATTAATCACATTAATCAAATAATTCAATTCATAATCATGGTATATCAAAATATACAATTACTTCCATAAGCAATTCTCATATAAAATCATGTTCTAAATCATATTCATCATGAAATTAACATAATCCCATTATATAATTATCACGATTATCTAATATAAACATCATGAACGGGGCTCTGATACCACTGTTGGGTTTCGAGGGTCCATGCGCAGCGGAAGATTGGAAATTAACTCGAAAACCCGGAGCCCTAGGATCCGTTCTAGATGATTAATTAAGAAGAATGAAATAGAATTACCAACCTTGTGTGCTTTTGTCGTTGATAAACGCGTTCCAACTCCATATTGATGAACTAGCAAATCTTCGATGAACGATTCTTGAATCACGAACGTTAGATCTTGATTGGCGAAGATCCTCTATGTGTATCCACGCGTTGAACGAACCCTAGAACAATTCTAGGTGGATTGCTAGATCCTTTGATTGAAACTCTTTTCAATCGATGAAGAATTATGGAATTGGATGTTTTGATTTTCAATTCTCAATTGAAAAATTTCTCTCTTTTGTGTTTCTCTAAACCCAAAACACGAGAATGACTGCTAGGGCAACCAAGGATTTGTATTTATACGTTATAAATATTTTCCCCTCGCGAAAACCCTAATTTTAGGTCAATTACGTACCAGTCCAGCACCGACGGGACGACTCGTCCCCCAGGGCACGAGTCGTCCCCTGTCACCAAGCTTCTGATACAAGCGTCCCCCTTAAGGGGAATAGTTGGCTCTTGCCCAGGGCACGAGTCGTCCCTATGGGCACGACTCGTCCCCATGGGCACGAGTCGTCCCTCAGGACTCTTCCTCTGAATCATTTGTCCCAGGCCAAGGGAATAGTTAGTTCAGGCCTGGGGACGAGTCATCCCATGAGTACAGAATTTCCATATTCTTCATTTTTGACAATTCGTTCGATGCTTGTGACCCCATAGGACTATATTATGTTGGCAATGAGTTCGATCACATCGATCCTCATAAGACATGAGCGGACTCTAGCAAGCCATCATGCCTACCCAAATAATATAATATCAAGTTCGATTTTCCTACATAGAACATATCACAATCCCTTTGTCACACGATGTTATATTGAACATGAGTCATGGTCCACGTCAACTCATATTTTTCAATGCTTTCTCGTTACCAAGTAAATTGATTAATCGAATGATATTAATCACATTAATTCATTCGGGAATGGCCATGCACTACATCAATCTTACTTACGAGTGGCCTAGCAAACATCTCTCTTTACGAGAGACAAATTTCCATCTTGACTTATCATTCTTCCCAACAAGAATCATATCATGCCAATAATAGCCCTTATTGTTATCCTGTTAAAGACAACGTTAAACTATATCAAACATAATATTCATCTAGTGGAAGACGATGATAATCTCAGGTCAAAGGATATCAATGATGTAACTATATGAGATTTATTTATGACATTTGACCATGACATAAATCTCATAATGGGTCAAGTCCAGTACCATGTTCTCTAACAAGTACCCATGAATCTAATGTGCATCTCCATGCATATAATCATCACATGATTATCCATTAGACTTCATACTAGTGCTTCATAAGTACTAGGAACACGATTATTAAGGTAAACATGCAAACATATATAATAATCAAAGTAATAATCTCATATATAAAAGAATAATGACATTACATATAAGTCTATCTCTATAGGCCTAGGGCACTAACACCTACACAATCCAATTTGCGACCCTTTATAAGTGCCTTTTAATGTAATAAAATTGCACTAGGGGCATTTTGGTAAATTTCCGGTCCATTCCGAGACTTTCGGGAACTTTTTATAAGTTTCTTGCGAAGGAAGTACTTTTAAGTCTTTTCTCCAGGCAAAAGGACCTATAGAGAATTATTCATTTTGGACCTAGGAGGAATTATCCCGGAATATTCCAGAACAGGCCTTTGGCGCCAGAAACGGTTAGTGGCTTGTCTCGTCGTGCGACACAATGAGCAATGGAAAACACAAGCGTTGGGTCGTGCGACACAACTGGCCACTCATCAGCAGCTATAAAATGGACCCTCCCCCTCTCATTTCTGGATCCCTTCCAGCCTCCCTACTGTCACTCTGTCAAAATCATCCCAGAAGTTCGTCTCTCTCTTCCTTCCATACAGATCCACATCAATTCTCTCATCCAAATATCCCTCTCTCTCTCTCATATACCCATTCAACACACACTCACACACATACTTGCAACTTCAAAGCTACTCAAGCTGAGAGTTCGAATCTGGAGCTGGTTTAGAAGAATTCCATACCTAACTTGGTATAGAATTTGAGGACTACAAGGGTAATGAATTCCCTTCCTCCATATCTCTCTTCTACTTGCTATTTTACATAATTCATTGCAATCTCTATTCATTGATTTGATAATTAGGCTCCATCTGCTCTAATTATCAAGTTCCAATCGCCATCTCTCTGTTTAAATCTCGTAGTTTCATATTATTTCATGCTCATAGTTTAATTTGGATGCAATTGTGACTTGTTCATCAAGGGAGTGTGGATTTCCCCATATCCACACTCACTTGAATGATTGACTGTCAATCTCGTATTCTGTGATCTGTTTTGGTGCCATTTGATCCTCTATTTCCTTTATTTCATCTGTAAACGATTCATTGTAAAAGCCTCTGCAGGTGGCCTGTTGTGTCACGCGACAGAACTGGCCAAGTGAATGTGCGCTCGCCGAAAAAATGAGAGTCGCCACGCCGTTTTTAAGGAAACATTGAAAACCTTTTTGAAAGAGAAAATGGGTCTGAGGGTCAGGTTACATGTTGGGAAGAACCGAGAGTTCACCCAACACGCCTCGTCCGTAGACGAGTCTTTCTATGTTCAACATTCAAAACATTCATAAGTGTGTGCAATTGTACTGGACAAAATATATGTATAAATGCATTTTAATGCTTTGTTTTATTAATCGACAAAAGGATTACAACTTGTGAGTCATTTAATTCAGGAGACCACCACCTGATTACATAGGAATGAAACAACTTACAACTGAAAAATAACCAGCTGCAGATAGGCCAAGTATGTCGCACGACGCAGGACCATGAATGGCCCGTTGTGTCGCGGGACATACTCTGCCATCTGCAGAGGTTTTACAAATCAATGGATTACAGAGACAATAAATGACAATCCGAGATTAACGAATATAAAAACCAGATCCGAACGACCTCAGAGAGAACCAATTTGCAGATGAGTGTGGATATGGAATAATCCAACCTCACCTTAGCAATTCATGCCCAACGCACGACATCAATACAAGAGCATCTATAATCACTACGATAAATGTACGAAACAGGTCCCAACGACCTCAAAGAGATCCAAGCTAAAATGAACGTGGATATGAGACGATCCACGCTCACCTTAGCGCGATTCATGCACAACGCACACAATCACATGAACAAAACAAATACCATCATGCCCAACACATATAATCACATGAACAGAACAAATACCATCATGCCCAACGCATATAATCACATGAACAGAACAAAATACCATCATGCCCAACGCATATAATCACATGAACAGAACAAATTACCATCACCACGATAAATGTATAAAAACAGATCCCAACGACCAGAATATCCAAACAAAACAGAACATACTACATGTTAAATGGAAATTGTAACAAAGCCAAAAATATCCAGATTCTATACCATCAGCAAATTTAAACAACGACAAACGCACTATGCAATGAAAACCAGAGAGAGTAAGGTTGGTGTTTGTTACCCTTTGTAGTCCACACTCTCTATACCACGTCGGTATAGGGAGTCTTCAATCAGCTTCGGAATCGGATCTAGATCTCAGATTGCGAGTTGTTTCGAATTCTCCAGCGTTCGTGCTGTGATGATGCCCACCGCGATTTTTCTTTTTTTGAAAATCAACAAAACGGGAGTCGCCACGCCATTTTTATTTTAAGGGCCAAAACTTTGAAAAATGCCCGAGATTAGAGATTTGGGTTCGGAGGTCACTTTACACTCCGGGAAGAACGTTAGGGTTCACCCGGAATGCCTCGAAAAACGAGTCTTCCTAATTTGAAACCATTTGTGTGTGTGTGTGTGTGTGTTTTGGTTAAAATAAGTGTAAACTGAGAAAATTAAAAATTTAGAACTCTTTTAAGACATTAAAAAAGTCCCATGATTTTTAGTATGATTTTAGGGTTGAGTTTTGGTACTCAAAAGACTCCTTGAAGTTGAAAATCAATTCTGCCAGAATGAAAAATGCAGTGGACACTTGATTTTGAAATGGATTTAAGAGCTTTAAAACTTCAGAATATGAGGAAAGTCAGAGAATAAAAGTTGTTCAAAACATCTTAAATAAGGTGACTGAAAAATATTTTTATGATTGGAGATGATTTGATGGACCAAAAACTTCTGGAAATCACAGATGTGAAATCTGGATTTCCAGAGACTGATAAACTGACATTTGGAAAATAATTTGAAAAAGGGAGTTATACTCACGCAAAAAATAAAGTAAAAATATGTATAGAGTTCTATGGATGTTGGCTATAAAAAGTATTTTTTAGTCAACACCAAATTCCAAGTTTTTCTGTGTCCAAAAAATTAGACAATGGACAGAGGTCTCAGAACAATGCTACTGGACAGCAAGATGTTCTTGAAGGAAAATGTGATTTTAAAGGGGGTTTGCATCCATGCTTTGTCCCCATTTCCTTAGGCTTTGATTAGTGATCACTAGACATTTTAGAGGTGATCTACTATATCAAGCCATCCTTAGGGTACATTAGGACTTAAAGCACTTCATTTGCTTGGGAAGAGGAGATTTAACTTTGAAATCAAGATTTTATGTATGAAAATGATTTTGGAAAAACACTTTTAAGTGAGTAAGAAATAATTTGGACCTTTTAAAATGGTTTAGAGGGAATGTTGATCCTTGTAGAAGATCATCCATGGAGATGAACTTCCATGGTGATCCTCTTAGATCTAGGGCAAGGGATGGACAACAAACAAGTTACATCTTTGAAATGTGAGGTGCATGCATGGATGAAGGAGGTTTAAGGTAAGGAGAAGGAGGGTTCACCAATGGTGGTATCCTATCTTCTTTGTGTTTGTCTTTGAGACTTGAATTTGAGAGTGTTTAGTGAGTGTGATTTGGGAAAATAATCAAAAGAAAAAGGTGGCAATTCAAGGAATTCCCACTGTTTTCTCTAGTATTTTCGCCAAGGTGCTTGCTATGAGTGAGTTGTTCCTTCTTGTTCATGGACTGAGGGGCTCAATTTATAGGCCTCTGAAATTTACATTTTCATCCGCGCGGACCTGAATGTAAGCGTGCACTGTTCATTAAATGCTGCTCCAGGCTTTGGACAAAGGGAATATATTTTCAAAATATTCAAACAGCTGTGTTTTACAGCTTACCCATTTCGAGTTTTTACATTTTTTTACATTTTGTAAGATTCTTTCCCTTGTTTATCTCTAAATAGCAATCCCTAATTTACCCTTGCTTTGTTAGAAAAGTTAGGAATTGTTAGAAATGTTAGGGATGTTAGGACTTTCGTTAATTTTCTAACGAAAATACTAACAACTCAAATTGGAGCACTTACAGTAGCCCCTCGACGACGGCGCTTTCGAAGGAAGCGGGGTCGTCGATAAGAGTAAGGCTCCATATTTGACAAAGGGGTGACCAAAGTGGTCAGATGGCTGGACCTGGTGATAGGCTACCTACGTATCCCTAAGAGGAATCAAGCCAGTCGTAGTTCGGGTCTTTGACCCTAGAGTGACTATTTTGAGGCGTCAACCTGGTAAGCGAGTTCTACAGTCAGTTGCTGAAAGAAACTCTGCTGGGGATAGGACGTGACCATTTTGGTCTGATGGCTAGAGCTGTATATCCGCTCTGCTGGGGAAAGGAATGACCATTTTGGTCTGATGGCTGAACCTAATGATAGGCTACCTACGTATCCTTAAGAGGAATCAAGCCAGTCGTAGTTCGGGTCTTTGACCCTGGAGTGACTGTTTTAGGATGTCAACCAGGTAATGATGGCATTTTAGGTGCCTCAGACCTTGATGGTGATGGCGTTTTAGGTGCCTCGAACCTTAATGATGATGGCGTTTTAGGTGCCTCGAACCTTGAAAATGGCATTTTAGGTGCCTCGAACCTTGATGATGGCGTTTTAGGTGCCTCAGACCTTGATGATGGCATTTTAGGTGCCTCAGACCTTGATGATGATGGCGTTTTAGGTGCCTCGAACCTTGAAGATGGCGTTTTAGGTGCCTCGGACCTTGATGATGATGGCGTTTTAGGTGCCTCGAACCTTAATGATGATGGCGTTTTAGGTGCCTCGAACCTTAAAGATTTGGGATTGATGGTCCTTGGTGGACTTCATTTGAAGGGGTCGGTCTTACGTTTGCTGCCGGGAAAGGGGATGACCGTTTTGGTCGAGTGGCTGGACCTATGGTAGGCTACTTACGTATCCTTAAGAGGAATCAAGCCAATCGTAGTTCGAAAGCTGCTGGGAACGGGATTCCGTTAACTTTCGTTGGAGAAATCGGACTTACGTTTTACTGCCGGAGATGATAATGAGGAAAGAAACGGGATTTCGTTAACTTTCGTTGGAGAAATCGGACTTACGTTTTACTGCCGGAGATGAAATTGAGGAAAGAAACGGGATTCCGTTAACTTTCGTTGGAGAAATCGGACTTACGTTTTACTGCCGGAGATGAAAATGAGGAAAGAAACGGGATTCCGTTATCTTTCGCTGGAGAAATCGGACTTACGTTTTACTGCCGTGAAGTTCTTTTGGAAGGGGACTAACCTAGGTAGACTTTGGTTATCCTCCGTTAAGTTTAGGACTAAACTGCAGAGTCCTGAAATTTTAAAGGGCAAAACAGTCCTTTTGGAACCTCATTCCTGTCCGCACGGATAGGAACGTAACCCAGACTGGTTTTTTAAAAGGCCGTGGCCTTTTCTTCTTCCCCTTTACGATTTTAAACGCAGACGAGGGAGAGAGAGAGCAGAGCCGCCATTGTTAGCCTAGGAGCTTCGAAATCCTTCCGTTTTCTTTGATTTTTCGAGCAATGGAACACGGGGAAGTCGCTATTCAAGGCCAAGGACGCGGCCCGATTGCGGAGGAGCCATATCCCGATGCGTGGCAACATTGGTCCACTGATCCGAGTCTTCGCACGGTATACTTCGAATTTCTTTATTTCTTTTGTCGATTTTTATTTGAAATTGATTTTTGTGATTTTTTTTTTAATCCGAAAATTGTGGTTCTTGGCATTGAAATTGGACTTTGATGATTTGCATGTTGTAATGAGTATATGGGTAATCTGAATATGCATTTTTGTTTGAAAAAAGATTGGGCGATTTGCCACATTTTTTTTTTGAAATATGAGATGACGAAAATTTGCCCGAATCTGGGACGGACGTCTTTTTTGTTGCATGTAGGATTTTTGCAATGAGATGATGTTTTTATTGAATGATATGAATGTATGCATGCATGCTTTTGTAAAAATATGACTTTTTTGTGAAAAAATGTGACAGATTTTTGCCTCCGTTGATTGAATGTATGAATGTGGAAAATTGTTTTTGTATGCTATTTCATGAAAAATGGGACGGAGTTTAGCTTCCGTTGACTCAATGTTATTGACATGTCTCTTTATGCATGAATGGACGATGAATGGTGATTGTTTGAAAAACTTTTCTTTTGTGCGAGAAAAATGGGGCTGAGTCCATTATATGCCGTTATGCTGCCGAATTTTTTCAAAGCTTTATGTCTATGATGCATGAGTATGCTTTTAAATGCAAATGCAATTTTTCTCCTCTTTTTTTTTTTGACATTCTTGTTTTTCTTTCAATTGCAGGGTGGAGATCGTTTTGTGACGGAGCAGCAGAATAAGCTGAAGACTCGGGGATCAGTGGAGGCTGTGATCGGCCTATGGGATCGGCTTCCAGTCTTGGGCAGAGGAGGTTTGATGAGTCCGAGACAGATCGTCATTGAGACCGGGTTGTATGAGTTCATCGAGTGTCTGAGGGGGTTGCTCAAGTTCCCCAAGAGTAAGGGCTTGATTTTCGCTTTGGCGCAGCACTGGTGGGACGTGACCCACACATTCCATTTCTTACAGGGGCGAGGCTACGGTCACACCTTCCGATTATGCTGCGATCACGGGCCTGTCCTTTAAAGGACGGAGCATTGAGTGGAGAGATGGTTACAGTGACCGGGAGCTGCAGGATCTTCTAGGCTTTACCCCCATTCCCAAAAAGGGGATGGGGATGGAGTATGCTGTGGTCCACGAGAAGATCGTGGAGAGCATTGAGAATTATGAGGCTGGGGATGAGAGAGTGGTTGCGGTGCAGATTGCTAGGGCTTTTCTGTGGTTCGCTTTTTCGAGCACACTTTTTGGACACGCCGAGGGGACGGCGGTATTTGCCCTGCCGCAGACATTGGCTGACGTGGAGATGGCTGGAGAGGTATCTTGGGGGGAGGCCGGGCTGGCAAAGCTATATTTTGCTCTGGATTGGTACAGCCGGAAGGCTGTGAGCTCCCTGACGTGCTTTGAGTTCCCTCTGGAGGTATAACCTTTTGCTTTTTTTCTCTTTTCTTTAAGCACACATTGTTTCTTTCCGCACTTAATTGATGTGATCTTTTCCTTTCACAGGTATGTGCTCTGGAGTTCTTCCATGTCACGATGTGGCGGCAGCCGGCGGAGCACATCGGGGCATATCCGGCTATGCTCTCCTGGACCAAGCATGCTCGGGAGAAGATAGGTTCCAGGGGGCGCACGACCCTTAAGTACAAGGATTGCCTGCCTTTGGTGAGAGATGAGACGGATGAGGGGATGAGGTTCTACCCCTGGGGCCGCTTCGAGGTGGAGCAGCTGAAGGGTGCGGAGAGGTGGACTGTGGAGCGGAGGATTTTGAGGGGTTTGACCTGCGACGCGTATTACTTGGGGGAGAGAGTGACGCGCCAACATGGCGAGGGTGCGCCTTTGATGGCACCGATGGAGCCTCCTACTGACATGATGCATCCGACTGAGAGCTCGGAGACCTGGGGGGACTATCGAGGTGGCGTGCACTTTTCGAGGTTTGTGGCGAGCGAGGATTATTCACGATTTATCTTGAGGAGGCTGAGGACGCCTCAGGTTCTTGAGAGAGAGGGGTTGGGGGTTGTGCGGTACCCTCGATCGGACTTTTCGTATGTCGAGGACGGGGTCAGACTGAGAGTACAGATCCCTATCCCTGATCGGGTTCCCCGAGCTTTCCGGCCTCGTCCGGATATGAAGGTATGGCTTTTTACTGCTTCTGTCTCTTCTTCTTTTCTTTCGTTTCATCATTTTTTGCATCAATTATTTCTGACGCTTTTGTTTTCGTGCAGTTTTCGGCCGTGGTGGTGGAGAAGCTGACGAAGCAGGTGATTGGGGTCAAGAGGTTCCTCAGGAGGATGGTTGCTTGTGGGGCTGCTCAGGGCATAGCGAGGCATGCACAGCAGGCGCCTGTAGAGCGGGAGACTTCCCCTATTCCTTCGGAGCATTCTACCGAGACCCCTCTTTCTCGACTCATAGATCCTGGCATGGAGCTGCCTCCGGACCACGTCATCCTCGGGGATTTACATAGACAGGGGCATGTTTGGCGCCACGGTGGATCATCTTCGCATGTCCAGGGATCCGACGCGTTTACGTTCGGATATGACTTCTTTGCGGATCTCGGCTTGCCTTATCGTGGCCTACCGGTTGATCCAAGCGAGCCTCTCTCTGGAGATGAGGATGATGATCCCGAGCCCGAGATATTCATGGCTACTGAGGAGGCGGGCCCGAGTCGCAAGAGGGATCGGGGGAAAGCGCCAGCCACTGAGGATTCCGATTGATGACTTTTGGTTGATTCTGGGACTGTACTTATTTTGACAGACACAGTTTATTTTTTATGCACACTCTTTTTTTTTTTTGGAATGCAATGATCTAGGATTACTGTTATCTACCTTTTTTATTATGCATGTGTATGCTGCATGAGCCCGGTTTTTTGGCAAGGGTGTGGATGTATGGTATATGAGCTGTTTTTGACAGGTTTTGTGCAGGTTTTGAGCTGTGAAAAAGAATTTTGCTGGGGATCAAAAGGATCCGCGCGGATTGGACTGGGAGGCATTCCTGTCCGCGCGGATTGGACTGGCTCCTGACAGATTTCATTTATTTCGGTTGTTGGATCTGGTTTAGACCATAAATGTGGTGAAACTCCATCTTCTCCAGTTCAAACTTACTGGAACTTCGGGGAAGAAGAGAGAAAAACCATGGAAATGATCAAAAATTCTCCAAAATTGTCCAAAGAAATCCAAATGTCATTTTTCAACAAATTCAAGGATTGGTCCCGGGAGATTATGCAAGAGAGGAGGTTGTTTTTTGAAGAAAGGTACAAGATAAAATGCTTGTGGTCTCTCAAAGAATTGGTTTCAGACTATGATCTTTTGAGGGCTTCTTCTTCATTTTGGGATACAAGGAGGCATGTCTTTTGTTTTTCTTACAATGAAATGGTCCCGACTGTTGAAGAATTCCGGGCTTTGCTTGGTGGTCCCGAGGTGGAGGAGATTGCGATTCCTTTGCCCGGAGGAGCTTCTTTTGTTGACAAGTTGTGCAACCTTCTTCATATTTCTCCGGAGGAAGCACAAGGTATGATCCGTGGTCCTGATCATTTTGACATTTCTGGTCTTCCTGATAGATTTAGGGGCTTAGGCTTGATTGATGATGCCTATTGGGATGCTTTTGCACTCTGCATGTTTGGTACCTTGTTTATGGTTTACTCTTTTGGGATTTGTCATCGGGCTCTGCTGGATGTGGTTGTGCACTGCCGTTTGGGCCGGGATATTGTGCCCTTGATCCTGGGAGATACCCTTCATGCTCTTGACAGGTTGGCTACCGGGAGGCGGTATATGCACGGGGGCAGCCCGTTTCTTTTGACTATGTGGCAGATGGAGCGCCTGGGGGTCCTCCGTGAAACTTCTGATGCGGTGAAAGCTTGGACTTTTGCCAGGAGAGGGGTTACTGTGGACCTCGATGATCAGGGCTTATGGGAGTATTGGATAGCTTGTCGCCAGACTGCGGATATCAGATGGTTGGTACCTCATTGGCGGGTAGAGACTCGGAGAGTGCTTCAGGGTGGGTCTCATGTGGTTGTGCTTCCGGGGCTTTCTCAGTCCGGTTTTTATATTCCAGCTCTGGTTCGGCGGCAGTTTGGCTTGGAGCAGACTCCTTTGGAGGGTTTTGAGGACATAGCCACCAGGGTGGTGGCTTCTGCTTCGATGGATGATCCTTCAGTGTTCCCATTTCTTTCCCGAGCATGGAGGTATGACGTCTTTCCTCCTAGGGTTATCCTCAGGCATTCGGGGCATGTATTCTTGACCACTTGGTACTTGGATTGGTACGAGAGGCACTTGGGGGAGACTCAGGTGGCTATTTTGGGACGGCGTGAGGCCATTGTTGGTGTGGAAGATATGACAGTTTCTGAGAGGAGGAGGGCTGAGGCGAGGGCCAACCCTCATGATAGGAGCGGGGATGCCGTGACTGACTACGAGTCTTATGTCAAGAGACAGGAAGGGCGGATTTCTATGTTACCGGCTCATTGCGGGGAGATGAGAGACGAGGCTAGGGCTACTAAGGCCCTGACAGACGCGGGTTTGATAGATCCTGTCCCTACACCAGAGCTTGGTAGGAGGAAGACTGACATTTTTCCCGTGCAGAGGAAGAAGACCCGAAGAGGGGGAAGAAAAGGGGAGAAGCCAGTACGAGTGGCTTGGAGTGACTTTGAGGTTTCCAAGTATCCCTTTCTTGTCGTAGCAGACACATTAGTTATTATGTATTTTAGTTTCTTTTAGCAGGTTGTAAGTCGTAGGAGTGAACCGAGCTTAGACTCATCAAAAAATTTTTAACTGTAATGAATATGTGAATTGCTTCGAGTTTTACGAAACGCCTTCATGGCTTGATCAATGTATTGATAACAAAGTATGACTTTTATTTGTGTTTTAGACCGAACCGTTTGGCTGCCTACGTTCCTTTGGACTAAAGGGCTCGGAGTCTCCGTAGTTCGACTCGGTTAATTTGTTTTTTTTTTTTTTTGTTTTTGGTGCAACCCTGTCTTTTACCTAGGCCGCCCTTTTGGGTTTTCAACCTAGTTGGGTATTACTCTTTTAGCACTCTTTTTTTGTTTTTTTTTTTGGTGCAACCACTGTTTTTACCTAGGCCGCCCTTTTCGGGTTTTCAATCTAGTTGGGCATTACTCTTTTAGCACTCTTTTTTTTTGAATTTTTTTTGTTTTTTTTTGACTCAGTGTTTTATGCGTAGTATCTGCGCAACTTATCGCCATTCACCGGGTGTACAAAAGGATTTCCGTTGAGGTCTGCAAGTTGCATGGCCCCTCCGGAGAAGATCTTCTGAACAATATATGGCCCGACCCAGACAGGCTCCCATTTGCCAAGCGGGTTGAGGCGGACTGGGGGCTTCTCTTTCAAAACGAGGTCACCTTTCCTGATCTCCCGATGTTTTACTTTCTTATCGAAGGCTCTGGCCATCCTTCCTTGGTAAGCTCGGATATGTTCCATGGCTCTCAATCGGCGTTCATCTAGCAGGGCCAATTCATCATGGCGACTCTGGAGCCATTCGACCTCGTTGATCTGACTTTCCAACAGTACCCGGAGTGAGGGGATTTCTAGCTCGATTGGGAGCACGGCTTCCATTCCGTAGGTAAGAACAAACGGTGTTTCCCGGTTCTTTGTTCGACGGATGTTCTGTATCCCCAGAGAGCAAGGTGCAGCTTGTCAGGCCAATCTACGCCTCGGACTGGCCATTTTCCGAATAATGTTTTCCAAAGTCTTGTTTGCTGCCTCAACGGCTCCGTTAGTTTGGGGCCTGTAGGGAGATGACTTGTGACGGGTTATTCTGAATTCTGCCAGTAGCCTGTCGCATTCCCCTTCAAAGTGGGATCCATTATCTGAAATGATTTCGGCCGGAAACCCGTATCTGCATATGATGTTCTCTTTGATGAAGAGGGCTACTTTCTTTGAATTGAGGACTTTGTAGGACTTGGCTTCAACCCATTTGGTGAAATAATCTACTGCTACCAGGACGAACTCGTGGCCGTTGCTGCCCGATGGTGTGATTTTGCCTATGACATCAATTCCCCAAGTGACGAAAGGCCAAGGGGTCTTCATGCAGTATAACTCATGAGGAGGCAAGTGATTGAGATTCGAGTACCGCTGGCATTTGTCGCAGCTTTTGACGAACTGGATGCAATCGGTTTCTATGGAGATCTAATAGTAACCCATTCTCAGTATGATTTGCATTAGAGCCCGAGCGTTCATGTGGGGGCCGCAGGTACCACCATGTATTTCTTTCATGAGTTTCGTAGCCTCTTGTTTGCCGATACATTGCAGGAGGGGGCCTTGATAGCGCTTTTTGTACAACATGTTTCCCAAAAGAACATAGTGGGAGGCGAGTCGCTTCAGGGCCGAGAGGCTTTTTGCCTTGATTCCTTCTTTATATTCTCCATCTTCATTTTTGAAAGAGGCTTCACCGTTCTTCAAGTACTGATAGATCTGGGTATACCAGGGATCATTGGCCGATTCGGCCTCTGTTTCGATTTCAAAGCAATAAGCGGGGTTTTCTCTTCTCCCGACTCGGAATGGCTTGATGGATTTTCCCTCGGGTATTTCGACGAGAGAGGCTAGTGTTGCCAGAGCGTCTGCGAATCTGTTGCGATCCCTGGGCAAGTAATGAAAACTGATCTCCTTGAACTGGGTTACTAGCTCTTCCATGTAAGTGTGACTGGATCCACTTTGATGCTTCCATTTGTTAGACACCTGGTTGATGATGAGGGCAGAGTCACCGTATACCTCCAATTCTTTGATATTTCTTTCGAGAGCGGCCTCCAACCCGGCTATGCAAGCTTCATATTCGGCAGCATTGTTGGTAACTTCAAAGTTCAACTTTACTGCTATGGGAGTGTGCTCGTCAGTAGGATCGACCAGAAGCATTCCTATCCCATTTCCTCTTTTGTTTGATGCCCCATCAAAGAAGAGCTGCCAACGATTTTCTCCTTCTAGAGCAAAGATTCCGTCATCGGGGAATTGGGGCTCAGGTCCTCGGGACTCATTACTTGGGAAGTCGGCCAACTGCTCTGCCATTACCTGTCCTTTCACAGATTTTCTTGTCACATAAGTGATGTCGTATTCGGCCACAAAGAATGACCATTTTGCCAATCTCATGGAGATGGAAGGCTTGTCGAACAAATATTTGATGGGGTCCAACTTCGAGACCAGATGTATCGGGTGAGACTGCATGTAGTGTTTCAACTTTCCCACTACCCAGACTAGGCCTGCGCAAGTCTTTTCACAAGCAGAGTAATTGAGTTCGCTTCCTTGAAGCTTTCTGCTCACGAAATAGATGGTGTTTTCGACCTTGGAATCTTTCTTCTTTTGAGCTAACATAGCCCCAATTGCTGTATCCGTGACAGTCAGATATAACAATAGTGGCTTCTGCTGATGTGGCGGGCAAAGGATTGGGGGATTCACAAGGTACGCCTTGATCTTCTCAAACGCGGAGCGGCATTACAGGGTCCATTACGTGCGGACACTTTTCTTCATCAACTTGAAGATCGGCTCGCGGATCGAGGTCGGTGATTTACTGGCGGCTTATGTATTGCAGTCTTCCCATGAAGGATTTTACTTCTGTCAGCGTCCGAGGTGGCTTCATTTCGACTATGGCCTTAATCTTCTGGGGATCTACTTCAATTCCCCGTTCCGTCACCATATATCCTAACACCTTGCCTCATCTTACACCGAAGGTGCATTTGGCCGGATTAAGCCTCATACTGTGGTCTCGGAGGCGGCCGAAGAATTTTCTCAAATCAACGAAGTGTTGGCCATTGGATCCTCTGGAATGTATTATCATATCATCCACGTAGACCTCAATTTCTTTGTGGATCATGTCATGGAACAAGGCGGTGGCTGCCCTCTGGTAAGTAGCCCCGACATTCTTCAGTCCGAATGGCATAACAGTGTAGCAGTACGTGCCCCAAGGGGTGGTGAAGGCTGTCTTGGCTTGGTCTTCCTCTGCCATCTTGATTTGGTTGTAGCCGGCAAAACCGTCAACGAAGGATTTGACCTCATAATTGGCCGTGGTATCTACTAGCATGTCAATGTTTGACAGGGGGAAATCGTCTTTTGGACTAGCCTTATTCAGATCTCTGAAGTCCACGCAGCATCGGATCTTCCCGTTGGCCTTGGTCACTGTCACTATGTTGGAAAGCCATGTCGGATATTCAATCACCCTGATGAACCCTGCTCTGAGCATTTTTTCAATCTCCTCTTTCACCTGTAGAGACCATTCGGGTTTAATTCTTCTCAACTTTTGCTTTACTGGCTTGACTTCCGGGTCGAGCGGTATCCGGTGTTCAACTATGGAAGGGTCGAGGCCTGGCATATCCTTATAGGACCATGCAAACACATCCACAAATTCTCTTAGCAGCTCAATCAGAGTATCCTTCTCGGTCCCTTCAAAGAAACTACAAATCTGCGTCTCTTTAGGCTCTTCTGCGGTTCCCAAATTCACACTCGTCAAAACCTCTTCGACAGCTTGGGCTCAATTTTCCTCTTTCCGAACAACCTGCTTAAAGATTTCTTTAATATATTGTTCATTTAATGTGTCTGCTTCTAATGAATCATTATTAACTGTTTTTAGGTTATTAGTTAATTTATCATTAGTTAGAGTGGCAATTAGGGGATACTCGGAAAGGTCCGTCATTTCATTGAGAACAAAGGGGAATACAGCATTGGCTACAACTTCGTAGTCTTCAGGCGTAAGGCCATCGGACGACTCGAGAGACTCGAACTCAATAATGATAGACTCGGGGGACTTTACATAGGTTGACACAAGGGGACGGGGGACCAATCCAAGTTTGGTGATCATTTCCTCCTTGGTTGCGGCCGGACCCGAGAGGATTTCCCAATTCTTCGATGGCATTCTTTGTCGGGGGCCTCATGACTCGGGAATTGCATTGTTCCTGTCCTCCTTCCTCGATCATTGCTATCATCTCTTTGACTGAACCAAAGTCGATCAGATCTGGCACCTGGGCCTCTTCTCCGAATACTTGTTGCATAACGGGACCGCCCCAATCATCTGAAGGGAATTCTGTAACTTTGGCTTTCGGCATAGTCAGCTCAAACTCAAGCTTTGGGTCTTTTTGGGCAGTCGGGATCACAGTGGCAAGCTTGATAACTTCCTCATCGTAGGTGACATCATCGGGACTGATGCCATTCTCAAATCTGAGTATATGAATGTAAGGATCTGCTTGCAGATACGCTGCATCCTCGACCCCGGAGAATCCTGATTCGTTGTCGTTTGATTGCTCAATCCAGACATAAGGGCATCTTGAACCTTCTTTGTCTTCTTTGGAGAGCTGCTAAGAAAACCTCATGCCCCATACTCGAGAGGAAGGGTTTGGTGGGTAATTCCTCTTGTAAGACATCCCACACAACTGTCATGCATTCAATACGAGTATAACGGTGCTCGTTGACTTTTATCACAAAGATTTCCTTGCATGGCTGGGCCAGAGAGTTGACTTGGAGAATGCTGATAAATCTTCGATTGGAGACTGGGGGTTTATGTGCCCGCGTCATGGCGATGCTCAGTGTTTCTTTCCAGTCTGCCTCCAAATGTTGGAAACGGCAATTGAACTTGAGGTATCGGACCTCTTCAAGGCCTGCCGGCTCGAGTGCACTGGAATAGTTAGCATCACTGGTCTTTAAGGGATTCTGATGAGACTTGCCCCGATAGTCCCTTGGTTGATTTGAGGGAGGTAGCCCCAGTCTTTAGCTGCGGGCACGCTTGACTGCTGTCTCGGCTTCGTTCCCTACGAGGAAACTGTCCCCTCGGATGACTTCAAGATCTCCTTGACGGTTAATGACTTGACGCATTGATGGAGAGTGGAAGCTATGGATTTCATGTGATGTAGCCAAGGGCGTCCCAACAGAGCTGTGAATTCAGACTGAATATCCATTACATGGAATTTTGATGGCACCATTTGGGTTTCGAACCAGAGCTCCAGAGTCACCGTCCCCAGAATAGGACGAGACGTGCCGTCGTAGGCCTTGACAGTCTGGGTAGATGGGTTCATGTGCCTTTCATTGATGCGTAGGGCCCGCATCATGCTGAGGGGAAGGACGTTAAAGGCTGATCCGTTGTCCACCAATACCCCGGGGAGTGATATGGTGTTGAGCCGGAGAGTGATATACAGGGCTTCATTGTGTCCGGAGGCGTCTCTTGGCAGGTCTTCATCGCAGAAGGTGATCATACTGCCATATATCAGGGGATCATAGATTTGGTCTCTATCCGGAGAAGGAGAGTCATCAAGCCATCCATTTCCTGTCTTTCTCTTGCGAGGTAAAGCTTTTGCTGAGGCTTCAAGGCTGTGTTGAGGCTGTTTGTGGCGGTTGCCACCCTTGGCCAGCACATTGATTGAGTGCGAGTGCCAGGCTGGCTTTGATCTTTCTTTGCCGGTACGTGCTCGGAAGTTGGATAAATTGAACCTTGGTTAATTCCGCAGGGGATTAGGCTTACGGGCCGGTGATGAAATTACCCAGATCTGAGGTACCCTTGTGTCCCAAGGCCTGCATTTTGTTGTCAGCAGGACTTTTTGGCCTTCTAACCCCTGTTTGTTCTAGAGCGGCATGGTCTGGAGGAAGGGAGGACTGGCTGGAGTAGAGTACGTAGTAATCGAACCTTCCGGATGGCTCTCCGAGTGTACCCACACTGGTATCACCGGCTTCGAACCTTTCTTTCAATTTCTGCTGGGAGGAAGCTTTCTTCTTCTTAGGTGGGCGGTCCTCGCTTATCCAATCTTGATAGTCCCTTTCGAGGCAATCGGGGCAGTCACAGATATCCCACCAAATGTGCTCGGCAACTGGTGGTGGATTTGGGACCTCGGGTTGAGCTGTGCTAGAATGACTCTGAGCTGAACCAGTATGGGGAGATTTACTGTTGGGCTCACCAGGAAGCAAATGGTTGGATTCTGCCGAGTAATGAGAGGCAACATGCACATATTTGTCCTTTAGGGGAGCCCCAGTCAGTTGGGGGATTGCCAATGTTCCGAGATGACGTGTGACTTCTTCGATCCAGGCCTGCTGTTTATTTTGGCGTTCCTCAAGAGCCCTGATGGCTAACCACATTTCCTCCGTTGTTCCCCAATCTTCATTCTCTCTACTGATGTTTGCAGGACCGGTATCATCTTGAGAGGGGGCCTTGAAGCAGCCTTGAGGCATACCGAACTTATCCATCCTTGATTGCTGTTGGAATGGTGGCGCTTTGAACTTCTGTTTGGGAGCTAGCTGACCTGTAAGTCGACGGGCAGGAGTTCCTGCGGTGGTGGCATAGGAAACCGAGGGTGGTATCCCGGGACGACTGAGAGTGGGAGAAGGACTTTCTTCAATCTTTATGGTAAAAGTGTCATCGGGATTGAGACTGACAGCCAAACCATGGCTCCTGATGGCTTCCATAAGGCTATTAATCTGTGCTTCCTGTCGCAGTCTCATCTGTTCTACCAACCGGATCCAATGTTGATGCATGCGAGGGATCCGGGAGACGGAGTATGTTGTCCCCATCATTACCGGGCGATGCGGACATTACGAAACCCGGAGTCGGAACAAATGGTGAAGGCGACGATGCGCTTGACTCTTCCCAACTGATCAAACGGTGACCCGGCGCCCGAAACCAAGCTTTGTGAGGAGCTGCGGGGGGAAAGACACGAGGGTTCAGATATTTGGGAGTGAAGGAGGTAGGTGTTTGGGCTTAGGGCTCATGAAACATGCAGTTATTTGTTCTTGTTGACTTAAAACGTATTTTATTAACCTAATCGGTTGGAAAAGATTGCTCTTCTTTTTCGCAAACTACTCTGATTCCTGGATCAGTGGGCCCCATCACTATGCATGCGGATCCTCAACCTGTAACCTCGAACAAGGGTTCCGTAGGGCAAGCAGGTCCCACCGACCGAAAAGAAAAATGATCCTAAAGTCTGGCGGGTAATCTAGTCTTAACGAGCATTCGATGTAAATTACGGACAAAGCTGACGTCAAAGGTCAAGATCATGTCCGGAGGGCTCGACGAAAAGTCGGCATGGCTCGGACTGATAAACATCCATAATTGATCTTGACCCGTCGTTAGTTAGGCCGTAATTAGACATGGAATAATCATTAATCCTTGATGACTCAGTGTCATGCCGGGAGTCGGTGCATAAGTTGTGCCAGTCAAAGTCAAGGCGCCAGTCAATATCTGGTCAAAGTTTGCGGCGAAAAACCAGCATGACTTCGACTGATTAGGGTCCCCGAAAGATATTGACTTGGTATGCCGACTAAGGCTTGACAGGAAAGGTGTATACACAGACCGGGCATGACACGGACCAGACTAAAAACCAACCGGGTCTCGGACAAAGTGTGTCACGGACAAGTGCGTGGTCGACACGAGGCTCCAAGGGATGTTTGGGTAGTCCCGTGCTCGCACCGAGAGGCGTAATAAGGCCAAACGGGCTGCTACTGGGATTTCCCCGGGTTAAGGACGTAGTGTGCAGTGTAAGGCCAAGTGCGAGTAGTGTGCAAGCAGTCTATCTTCTTTTTCTGAGTAAAATAGAAATTTTTATGTGTCTTAAAGAGGATGATGCATGAAAAAAATGATTTTTTTTTTGAAAATCCTTTTTTTTTTTGAATTTTTTTTTGAATTTTTTTGAATTTTTTTTTGAAAGGAAATAAACACATAAGCACATAGGCACAAAAATTCAAACAGTTAAGACAATGATTCCGACAGTCAAAATATCGATTCTTCCGGGACAGTCAAAACAACACGAAATGTGCAAAACAAACACACACACACACACACGCACACACAATACAAATGGTTTCAAATGCTGGGACGGAAGTTTGACCCACAAAAGATTTTATTTATTTTTTTTTGAAAAAGATTTTTTTTGAAAAAGATAAAGCTCATTTTTATTCCCCAGCGGAGTCGCCACTGTGATGATGCTCACCGCGATTTTTCTTTTTTTGAAAATCAACAAAACGGGAGTCGCCACGCCATTTTTATTTTAAGGGCCAAAACTTTGAAAAATGCCCAAAATTAGAGATTTGGGTTCGGAGGTCACGTTACACTCCGGGAAGAACGTTAGGGTTCACCCGGAATGCCTCATAAAACGAGTCTTCCTAATTTGAAACCATTTGTGTGTGTGTGTGTATGTTTTGGTTAAAATAAGTGTAAAATGAGAAAATTAAAAATTGAGAAATCTTTTTAAGACATTAAAAAAGTCCCATGATTTTTTGTATGATTTTAGGGTTGAGTTTTGGTACTCAAAAGACTCCTTGAAGTTGAAAATCAATTCTGCCAGAATGAAAAAGGTAGTGGACACTTGATTTTGAAATGGGTTTAAGAGCTTTAAAAATTCAGAATCTGAGGAAAGTCAGAGAATGAAAGTTTTTCAAAACATCTTAAATAAGGTGACTAAAAAAGATTTTTATGATTGGAGATGATTTGATGGACCAAAACCTTCTGGAAATCACAGATGTGAAATCTGGATTTCCAGAGACTGATAAACTGACCTTTGGAAAATAATTTGAAAAAGGGAGTTATACTCATGCAAAAAATAAAGTAAAAATATGTATGTAATCCTATGGATGTTGGTTACAAAAAGTATTTTGTAGTAAATACCAAATTCCAAGTTTTTCTGTATCCAAAAAATTATACAATGGACAAAGGTCTCAGAACAATGCTACAGGACAGCAAGATGTTCTTGAAGGAAAATGTGATTTTAAAGGGGGTTTGCATCCATGCTTTGTCCCCATTTACTTAGGCTTTGATTAGTGATCACTAGACATTTTAGTGGTGATCTACTATATCAAGCCATCCTTAGGGTACATTAGGACTTAAAGCACTTCATTTGCTTGGGAAGAGGAGATTTAACTTTGAAATCAAGATTTTATGCATGAAAATGATTTTGGAAAAACACTTTTAAGTGAGTAAGAAATAATTTGGACCTTTTAAAATGGTTTAGAGGGAATGTTGATCCTTGTAGAAGATCATCCATGGAGATGAACTTCCATGGTGATCCTCTTGGATCTAGGGCAAGGGATGGACAACAAACAAGTTACATCTTTGAAATGTTAGGTGTATGCATGGATGAAGGAGGTTTAAGGTAAGGAGAAGGAGGGTTCATCAATGGTGGTATCCTATCTTCTTTGTGTTTGTGTTTGAGACTTGAATTTGAGAGTGTTTAGTGAGTGTGATTTGGGAAAATAATCAAAAGAAAAAGGTGGCAATTCAAGGAATTCCCACTGTTTTCTCTAGTATTTTCGCCAAGGTGCTTGCTGTGAGTGAGTTGTTCCTTCTTGTTCATGGACTGAGGGGCTCAATTTATAGGCCTCTGAAATTTACATTTTCATCCGCGCGGACCTGAATGTAAGCGTGCACTGTTCATTAAATGCTGCTCCAGGCTTTGGACAAAGGGAATATATTTTCAAAATATTCAAACAGCTGTGTTTTACAGCTTACCCATTTCGGGTTTTTACATTTTTTTACATTTTGTAAGATTCTTTCCCTTGTTTATCTCTAAATAGCAATCCCTAATTTACCCTTGCTTTGTTAGAAAAGTTAGGAATTGTTAGAAATGTTAGGGATGTTAGGACTTTCGTTAATTTTCTAACGAAAATACTAACAACTCAAATTGGAGCACTTACACGTGCGTGATTGCGTTTTGAACAGAGACAAATGCTTAGGACGTGATTTCGACGGAGGGACGCCAAGGGCTGGAACAGGGGCGGAGCTAGTAGGTGAGAGTAGACGTGGCCGGTTGAACAAACCGGCGGTTTGCCGGTTGAAACCGGCGGTTGCAAACCTTCAAATCCCCAATCGGAATCGAACCGCCTAACCGGCTAAACCGGTTACGGTTTAGGCGGTTCACGGTTTTAACGGTTATCCGGTTAACCTCCGGTTTGACGGTTTGGATCTGCTCGGCCGAGTCCTTGGTGATGCTCGGCCGAGCAACCCTTTTAGGGTTTAGGGTTTTGAGGGTTGCTCGACCGAGTCTTTGGTGTTGCTCGGCCGAGCAACCCTTTTAAGGTTTAGGGTTTGAGGGTTACTCGGCCGAGTCTTTGGTGTTGCTCGGCCGAGCATATCATTTTTCAGTTAACTTTTTAACAGTTTTCGTTAACTTTGCATGTAGTATATTAATTTTATTTTTTTTCAATTTTTTTTAGATAGATAAGACTATTTTGAACTTAAGTTTACTACATACATTTTTTGCAAAAAGGTTTATAAAAAAAGTTATGAATTTTTTAAGAAATAAAAGTTAACGGTTTTTTGAAAAAAGTTTACTTTTAATTTTTTTTCAAATTTTTTTTGGATAAATAAGACTATTTTAGACATAAGTTTACTACATACATTTTTTGAAAAAAGGTTTATAAAAAAGTTATGAATTTTGAAAGAAAGAAAACTTAACTTTTTTTTTAAAAGAAACAAGTATATAAAAGAAAAAAGGGACGGTACCCTTAAATTTTATTAATCAAAATAAAATTACAAAGAGGGGGACAACCAACCTTACCCTTTTATAAATAAGGGGGGACATTTAGGATCCTTTACCTCAACCTAACTATTACAATTAATTAAAAATAAATCTAATCTAAAGTCTAAACTAATCTAATTAAAATAAAAATTAATCTAAAACATCATTCATTCATCACTACTTTCCGTGGAGTCCTCAACATCGTATTGATATCTTGGATCCAATAGATCCTCATCATAAGGCATGTCTTGTTGCCTTTTTTCCGCTCTAACCCAATCGCCAAGTAAAAGTTGATGTTCCAAGTTTTCACTTGTTAGTTGAAAACGTCTTTCATTCAAAACATTTCCACCAACGCTAAATGCCGATTCAACCGCCACCGTTGAAGCGGGAGAGGCTAATACTTCTTTAGCAACTATGGAAAGTATAGGATAAATGTCTTTCCTTCTTGACCACCATTGTAAAACATCAAATTCATTTGAATTTGGATCTTGATTTAATTCAAAGTTTGTAGTGAAATACGTTTCTAACTCCACGGGAAGGTTTGATGATGATGAAGATGAACCTCGAGAAGGACCATATTTTTTACTATACAAATTTGTAATAAAACTATATGGATCCCCACTAGTAAAACTTGGTTGGAGAGTAGAGGAATCATCTTCATGTTGTTGCCTTTGAAAAGTGTTTCCATATAAGACATTATACTCATTAAAAAGGTTAATCAAATCATTTTTTGTGTCATTAACAATATTTGACGGAAGTTCATACATACCGTCACCATCGGGATATAATTTCATATAATAATAAGTTATAATGGACTCTAAATCATCTAATTTAACTCGGGGATCTAATAACTTTGCAACCAAGAAAAGAGATGGAATAGTGTCAAAATATTTAAGCCACTTTTGTCTCATGTTAAAAATGCATTGGTTTAAAATAGGGCAATCTTTTAAATTGTCAAAAATAGTAACAATTGCAATACAATGCTCTAGCACCAAAACGGAAGTTGGATAATAAACTCCCGAAAAAGCCAAAGTAGCGGTATTAAAAATCTTTAACAATTCACATAAATTAATGCATGCATTCCAATGATGAGTAAATAGAGGTTCATGATAGCCAATTGACATAAAAAAATGCGTTAGGAGATCTTTATAAGCAAAACCATCGCTTAACATTTTATAGGTGGAATTCCACCTAGTTGGAACATCGTAAGTAAAATATTTGTCCGGCACACTTTTACTTCGTAAAAACCTTATCCACTTTTTTGTATTAGAATTTTTTTTTGAAATAAATTGAAGAGCTCGTCTAATTGGCTTAACATGAGTTTCTAATGCATCTAAACCATCTCTAACACATAAATTAATTATATGACATAAACATCTAATATGAAAAAACTTACCCCCAAGTGAGGGTTGACAAACGGTAATTAAATCGGACAAACTAGCCGTATTAGCACTTGCGTTGTCAAATGAAATAGTAAATATTTTATTTAAAATACCATATTCAAGAAAAATCTCAAGCAATTTCGCACAAATATTTTCCGCGGAATGCGGTGGCTCAAAATCTTTGTAAGCAATTAATCTTTTTTGGATTTTCCATGAATTATCTATCCAATGGCAAGTAACGCCCAAATAAGTATTTCTTTGCCAATGATCACTCCAACCATCGGCACAAATTGAAACTTTATTTTCTAATTTTGATAAAACACCAATTAAATCTTTTTTATATCTTTCAACCACTCTAGTAATATCACGTACGAGATTCGTACGTGGTACTCTCGTGGCGGCGGGGTTCAAAGAAAGGCGAGCAAAATTTTCATAAAAATCACAATCCGCAAAATTAAAAGGAAGGCCTTTAACGCAAATAAATTTGGCTAGTTCATCCCTATAAACCCACTTGTCAAATTTAAAAAGGACGGAAGAAGGGGAAGACGAACCTTGTGCACCCGAACCCGAACTACGTTGAAATTGTAATTGAATTTGCGAAGCGGAAATGCCAAGTTTCTCGGGATGTTTTGCCGCCAAATGCCCGTTGAGCGTCCCATGCCCTCCACCTCTTTTCCATGCGTAAGTCGCATTACAATAGTTGCAACATGCTCGAAAATTATAATCATCCTCGGCAGTAATTTTTCTTTTGGTGAAATGGATGGCGAAGGTATCAGATTGTGGCTCTCTTTCTCTAGAGGGTTGTCGTTGTCCCCGAGGACCCCGACCCCGACCACCTCCCCTAGCTCGGCTGCCCCTACCACTCCTAGCATTACCACTTTCAATTTCAACTTGTTCTTCTTCCTCATTTTGTTGAATATTTGGATTTTGATGATCAAAATCATCGTTGGGGGAGGAAGAATCAACAACGGACTTGCCTAAATTGCTTCTTCTTTGATTTGCAGCCATTTGTATAAGTGAAAATGAAGTTTGGAAACAAAACGGAGCTTAAAAATGGAGAAAAGCACTAATTTCGTTAGAAAACTAACTGAAAATGGAATAATATTTAACTGAAAATTGGATGAGGGTGAGAGTATATGTGAATATTTGAGAGTAGAAGAGAAAGAGTAGAGAGAAATAAGGTGGAAATAAAATGGGAGGAGGAGGGTGATATTTATAGTTAGTAAATTAGGCAAAAAAAACTTTTTTTTTTAATTTTTGACTGCCCAATAACAAAATTAACGGCTAGTTTATAAAAATAACGGCTAGTTTTTGAAAAAGTAGCCGTTGGAACATGTTCTGGCGTTATGCTCGGCCGAGCAACTCATATGACTCGGCCGAGCAGAACCTTCAGTTTGTTAATAACAAAGCTGGAAGGTTACGCTCGGCCGAGCAACTCATATGACTCGGCCGAGCAAACAAGTCGCCGGCGGTTGCAGGCGGTTGACCGGTTTTTCAAATTTCTCAACCTTAACCGAACCGTCCAATAACCGGTTACGGTTAGCCGGTTCCGGTTAACCGTCGTTGACCGGTTTTGATCGGTTTTGGCCGGTTTTCAACCTCCCGATTGACCGGTTCGGTTTATAAAATGGACACGTCTAGGTGAGAGTGGCCGGGATTTGTTGGTGGAGTGGTGGGGGTTAATGGCTTAGAGTCTGGAATAGGGGAGGCTTCGACGGTTTTGGGGTAGAGAGCAGAGCACGGTGAAGGAACGGTTGTTGTTGGAGGTAAGGAGATCGGTGATGGCCGTGGCTGAGAGAGAGGGACTTGGGCCGGAGAAGAAGAACAGTGAGGGAGCAATTGAGAGGGATTGGTCGCCGGTGAAGGAGTTTTGAGATCGAAGAAGACGGTCGTCGGTTGATTTGGAGAGAGGGAGCTCGGTGGCTATGGAGATTGAGGAAGAGGGAGGCGATTTAGGGGGAGGAAATTGGTGAGGAAGCTTGGCCGGAATTATGCATAGAGAGAGAGTGGGAAGTGGTCTCTGCGTGTAGAGAGAGAGAGAGTAGTGAGAGAGAGTCTGTGTGTTGTGAGAGGCCCCCTTGCCAAATGAACGAATTTGGTATTTAAAGCTGATTTGGGCAAACGCTTTAATATGTCGCACGACCTTTCACTTCGCTTTTCCATGGCTCAAGTTATCGCACGACGGGACGAGCCAATAACCATTTCTGGCTCCAAAACCTGCTTCTGGAACATTCCGAGATAATTCTTTAAAAGCCCAAAGCAGTTAATTCCCTTTAGGTCCTTTCTTAGCGAGAAACTTATAAAAAGTTCCCAAAAGTTTCGAAATAGGCCGAGAATTTACAAAAACGCCGCTAATGCAATTTTATCATTTAAAATTCACCTAAAAAGGGATCGCGAATTGAATTGGCGTACTTACAGAGCCCCTCGGCAATGTCACTTTTGGAAAAAGTGAGGTTGTCGATAAAATAAGACCCAATCCCAATGAGCGGCAAGGGATAAGGCGGAGGGCTGGATGGTGATCTGGGGAGATCGGATGGCTGGACCTTTGGAGAAAGGATTCCTATGTATCCCTAGGAGGGAATCAAGCCGGTCGTAGTTCGGAAACAGAACTGACAAGAAGCAAGAAAGGGTAGAGATGTGCTTTTTCATACATTTGCTGTGCTTACCTGTAGCTGCCGGAGGGATTGATGCTACAGCTGTCTGACAAGGGCATCTGCTGATGATAAGTCTCCGTCCAACACGGGCTTTTGTTGATTTTTCGTCCAACACGGGCATTTGGTAATGCTTTTCCGTCCGACACGGGAACTGATGATGAATTTCCGGGACATTTATGATGAAACCCCCGTCCAACACGGGATATTGATGGTGAGACTTCCGTCCAACACGGGCCTTTGACGATGATTTTCCATCCAATCACGGGAGTTGATGATAAACCTCCGTCCAACACGGGAATTGGTGATCTTCCGTCCAACGCGGGTGCTTGATAATCCTTTCGTCCAACACGGGAAATGATAATCCCTCCGTCTAACACGGAAATGATAACCCTTCCGTCCAACACGGGAAACGATAATCCTTCCATCCAACATGGAAAACGATAATCCTTCCGTCTAACACGGGAAATGATAATCCTTCCGTCCTACACGGAAAACGATAATCCTTCCGTCCAACATGGGAAATTTAAAATAATTCTTCGTCCAACACGGGCAATGCTAATCCTCCGTCCAACACGGGCTATGGATTATAACTTGCCAAAGCTGATGGGCATTATTGCTTGAAGATTGAGGCACCTGAAACTCCTTTTGGCGAGCAATGCTTGGAGACTGGGGCAGATGAGGCTCTTTTCGACGATGCTGATGACGATGACAAAGGCGGGGTAGGCCACCTACAGGATTTGGAATCCTTGTCCAAGTTGTGATTGAGGAACAACTCCCATAATCAGATTATGATCACTTTGACTATTGTACCCTACGGGGGGGGGGGAACACAACACTCTAGGCACTTTACATTTTTATTTAACCTCTTGCTTATGCATTATTAATCTTTTGTTGCACAAGTCCATCTCAGCTGGGGATGGAAGGGAAGTGAGGGTTTTGCACGGCTTGATGAGCAGATGTGTAGGTAGCCATTATGCTATGAGGGATTGTGTATAGGACGAAAGTGTTTATAATGAGGTTGACCCTCTCCCACGAGGTGGGGAAATGATATGGCGCGGCTAGGCAAGTCGGGGACGCTCCCGGGAGTACTGGCTGCAGCAGGTCCATTGCTGGTGAGGACAAAGTGTATCGCGCTTCTGGGACAGCGAGCAGCAGAGAACGTGCAGAGAATGATCCCGGCTAGGCGAAGCCCCAGTTGACAGTGCAAAGCAAACCCGGAAGGAAATCTGGTAAGGAGAGCCTAAGGGATACCTTAACCAAAGCCCCAGTTCGAGGAAATTCCATGAAGCTCTATTGCAGACAGAGTCATCTTGTGGCCAAAGAGGCAACTCATTATTTCAAACCGCTGTCAATCAGTCGCTGGACAAGACTCAGAAATGTATGTGTGCAGGGGCACATCTTTCGAGGGTGGGAATAGATCCCGATTCTGTGTATGACACTCTCGCTTTTGGGTTTGACTCTTTTGGGAGAGTATAAGCATCACAAGGTGTGGAAAAGTGTATGGAAGCCCCTGCTGACCGAAACAGTGTTTGGCTCTATCTTCCTATGATGTAGAAAGAGAAGACTTGTCGAGACACTTGAAAACTTGTCTTATTCGTGATGATCACAAAGCTGCTTAAAACCCTTTATTGATGTTCGGGTTATTCAACCGCCAAAGCTGATATGAACAAATATTCCAATTAATCCCGAGGAGAAAGCCCACTGATATCGAGAATCAAACTCCGAAGGGTGGAAAGAGTATGGGAATGGTCCTTGAGGAGACCGGATCTTCTGAGATCTGTTTGTGATTTCGATCGGACCAGTTATGGTTGCCTACGTTCCCCTCCTTGGGAGGAGCTCAGGTCGCCGTAGTTCGGGCTTATCCCGAATGAAGAGAATAGACGTTGGAATTTGAGATTCTGGAGGACCTTTGAGGATTTTGAGAGTTGAAAAAAAACATGTCCTCTTGGAGTGTCGATGGGAAACACGGATGTGAAGCCCCAGTGGGACATCCACGGCAAGTGTTTGCGGAGGAGAAATGAAATATGCTCACATGCAACGTTGAATGAACGGATGGAATTTGCACAATCTTCAATTGATGGTCCTTTGAGCCGGGATGGATTTGGCTCCGGTTTAAGCAAGCAATAAAGCAAATAATCTGATTTAGATCTCGACGATATTGGAATGAAACCGGCTATCCGTAGGAACCGCTATGGTGGGGCTTCAGGGTTTCGATCGGTCTTCGGGTGATTTTGGAATATCATGACCTCTAAGGATGAGAGGTCGGTTGGGCTTTTTGCTGACTGAACCTCTAAAGATGAGAGGCTGGCTTTTGGGGATGTGTTTGGGATTTCTAAGGTGAGGGAATCGATTTGCCTCTAAGAATGAGAGGTCAATCTTGGCTTTGCCAAGGGTAAGGGTAACGGTAATGGGAATGTCCTCTAAAATCGAGAGGACGACTTGGGATCGGTTAGAGGTAGTGGTGAGGGGACATCTGTGCTGTCTTTTTTTCACTCTGAGACTCCTCTTGAGTAACGACCGAATCCTTTGACTTTTGCTTTCGAGAGGATCGCTAGGGACTAGGCTCTCTTTTTTCTTTCTTTTTCTTTTCTTCTTTTTTTTTATTCTTTTTTTTATTCTTTTTTTTTTATTTTTGTCTCTCTCTTTTTTTTTTCAATTTTTTCTTTGAGAGGGGCATTTCAGCTAGTCCCCAGGATGGATCATTGCTTTCCGTCGTTCTTGAGCTTGGAAACGGTCGATCTTCCTTTGAACCATGGGAGCTTCAAGGATAGTCCCTCTTCTTCTGGTGATGGCTAAATGGGTTTCAAAACATGTCGATCTTGAACCGAAGGGATATTTTTAGGTGAGGGTAGGTGATGGTCTTCCTAAGGGTGAAAGGTTTCAACCGCAGTCCCTACCGGATGATCCGAACGAGATCAAGTCTTCATTTGCTTGCTTAAGTTTACTCTGAGAAGGATTCATGCAAATTCATCGAACAACGAGATGGTGAGGACGAAGGAAGATATGTGAGCACAGGAGACGCGAGATGGGGAATTGGTGAGCCCCACTTTGGGAAGGATATCAATCGATTTTCTCACTCCGATCAATTTAAACATTAGTGATTTCAAAGCATTAGTCGGCGAGCAGCACAAGTGATCATTTGGAATAAGACCATTTCAATCGAGTGTAACGTGGGTGTGCAAGTTATGTCTCGATTCTAGCAAGAAGAGAAACAAAGCTTTTATTACTGCAAAGCAAAATTTGGTCCGAAGCGGACTCGACAGACTCATGCCCGAAAGGGACATTCTAGACCCTACGAGGACTGATCGACTGCATCAACTTCGGATGGGAGGAAGAGCATTGTTGACAGCGATGGGGCGAGGACCCTTCTCAATCTCTTTGTCATTCACAAGTCGTCCCCCTTAGATTTAGCAATCTGAGCAAGCAACCGGGCCTCCCTCTCACGAGGAAAAATGGCTTCAAGGGTAGCCCGCAACTTTCCAATGGACACACCATTTGCACTCTGCTGACCCGTGGGATATGAACTTCCAGCCTGGTGGGCTATAATCTTCTCTGCACCGAGCATTTTGGATTCCGAATCAGATGGACGACCACTCGGGCACTTGCACTGCTTCCGCCTCGGGAATATAGACCAATGAGCGCCGGGAACGGGAGCACACACCCAACTTGCCATAGCCTTGCAGAGGTGAAGAGGGTGTATAGACGGAGGATAGAGAACTTTGAGAAGGTATGGGAGAGGGAAGAGCGGGAAAGGAGACAGACTCGTGCAACACTTTATTAATATTCAAGTAGAAATCGATGGCTTTTAAGTCCTAGGAATGGTTGGGAAAGGCTAATCCTTTATTTCACGCAATCTAGACCTCGGGGGAACCTATGGACACATCATCCACAAATACACCAAATGCGTTGAGTCAAAATTAGTAATATGCAATGATACCTAATCAAAACCGAAGCATTTATGGGACGGACGAGCAGCCCCAATTTTTGGAGAAATTTGGGCAGCATAACGGGTATTCCTGAAGAATTTCAAGGAAAAATCCGGCATGACCTCTCGTCGGTGCACGTTGACAAAGCGACATGATCTCTCGTTAGAACATGCCGTGGGAACGACATGTCCTTTCGTGAAACCATGTTGCGTTGGCAACATGCCCACACGTGCTAGGTTTTAGGATAGGTACGAAAGCTTATTGTAAATTTTGAAACAATCCATTTTAGTGTATTTTGAAAAATGGCGTGTCAAAACCAACCGTTTGGGTAAGGTTAAAAGTGTGTGGCGCCACCTATAACGCGCTAGGGGGATGGGTTTGACATTAGGCGCTCAAGCGTAGGCGAAATTTATGGCCGTCCGCGATGCGGTCAATCACACCAGAGGGTTCTAGATCTACGTGATGTAGTGTGCGGGATGGCTATGTTCCTTTATTTGCGAAAAAATGATTTTTTTTAATTATTTTTTTTTTTGAAAAAAGGAATGAAGAAAAAAAACACACACACCCCCACAGAGTACAATAAGCAAAGGATCATAATCTGATCATGGGGGACTGCCCCACAATCACAACCTGCACCAGAGTCCACCTGCAAAGTGGTCACTTATGTCGCGTGACACAGGACTGAAGAGGTCAGTTCTGTCGCGTGACATAAGGATCCAAGCATCTAGAATCTGAACAAAGGCAAACCAGCCCCAGCCTCCAAGCTTAATATAAGATCTCAGCCCCAACTGCCCCAATATAAGAGCCCCAGCTGCCCCAATATCCAAGCAATAATGCTCACCAGTCTCGGCGACTTCAAAAGCCTATTTTGCAAAGACCGTCCCTTGAATGGCCACCCAGCAAGCGTCGACAAGTGGTATAGGTCCCTCCGGAAGCCACGGTCATGAAGCAGTAGCATGAGACCCTCCGGCAGCTACACCTATCCCCAGCAGAGTGGCCAAGTGAATGTGCGCTCGCCGAAAAAATGAGAGTCGCCACGCCGTTTT
The DNA here is from genome assembly GCA_022495995.1 of Adenophora triphylla var. japonica. NCBI lineage: Eukaryota > Viridiplantae > Streptophyta > Magnoliopsida > Asterales > Campanulaceae > Adenophora > Adenophora triphylla. The sequence goes on from JAFEMH010003877.1 coordinate 59,465, forward strand.
TAAGGAAACATTGAAAACCTTTTTGAAAGAGAAAATGGGTCCGGGGGTCAGGTTACGTGTTGGGAAGAACCGAGAGTTCACTCAACACGCCTCGTCTGTAGATGAGTCTTTCTATGTTCAACATTCAAAACATTCATAAGTGTGTGCAATTGTGCGGGACAAAATATATGTATAAATGCATTTTAATGCTTTGTTTTATTAATCGACAAAAGGATTACAACTTGTGAGTCATTTAATTCAGGAGACCACCACCTGATTACATAGGAATGAAACAACTGAAAAATAACCAGCTGCAGATAGGCCAAGTATGTCGCACGACGCAGGACCATGAATGGCCCGTTGTGTCGCGGGACATACTCTGCCATCTGCAGAGGTTTTACAAATCAATGGATTACAGAGACAATAAATGACAATCCGAGATTAACGAATATAAAAACCAGATCCGAATGACCTCAGAGAGAACCAATTTGCAGATGAGTGTGGATATGGAATAATCCACCCTCACCTTAGCAATCCATGCCCAACGCACGACATCAATACAAGAGCATCTATAATCACTACGATAAATGTACGAAACAGGTCCCAACGACCTCAAAGAGATCCAAGCTAAAATGAACGTGGATATGAGACGATCCACGCTCACCTTAGCGCGATTCATGCACAACGCACACAATCACATGAACAAAACAAATACCATCATGCCCAACGCATATAATCACATGAACAGATCAAATACCATCATGCCCAACGCATATAATCACATGAACAGAATAAAATACCATCATGCCCAATGCATATAATCACATGAACAGAACAAAATACCATCACCACGATAAATGTATAAAAACAGAATATCCAAACAAAACAGAACATACTACATGTTAAATGGAAATTGTAACAAAGCCAAAAATATCCAGATTCTATACCATCAGCAAATTTAAACAACGACAAACGCACTACGCAATGAAAACCAGAGAGAGAGTAAGGTTGGTGTTCGTTACCCTTTGTAGTCCACACTCTCTATACCACGTTGGTATAGGGAGTCTTCAATCAGCTTCAGAATCGGATCTAGATCTCAGATTGCGAGTTGTTTCGAATTCTCCAGCGTTCGTGCGTGATTGCGTTTTGAACAGAGACAAATGCTTAGGACGTGATTTCGACGGAGGGACGCCAAGGGCTGGAACAGGGGCGGAGCTAGTAGGTGAGAGTGGCCGGGATTTGTTGGTGGAGTGGTGGGGGTTAATGGCTTAGAGTCTGGAACAGGGGAGGCTTCGACAGTTTTGGGGTAGAGAGCAGAGCACGGTGAAGGAACGGTTGTTATTGGAGGTAAGGAGATCGGTGATGGTCGTGGCTGAGAGAGAGGGACTTGGGCCGGCGAAGAAGAATAGTGAGGGAGCAATTGAGAGGGATTGGTCGCCGGTGAAGGAGTTTTGAGATCGGAGAAGACGGTTGTCGGTTGATTTGGAGAGAGGGAGCTCGGTGGCTATGGAGATTGAGGAAGAGGGAGGCGATTTAGGGGGAGGAAATTGGTGAGGAAGCTTGGCCAGAATTATGCCTAGAGAGAGAGTGGGAACTGGTCTCTGCGTGTAGAGAGAGAGAGAGAGAGTAGTGAGAGAGAGTCTGTGTGTTGTGAGAGGCCCCCTTGCCAAATGAACGAATTTGGTATTTAAAGCTGATTTGGGCAATTGCTTTAATATGTCGCACGACCTTTCACTTCGCTTTTCCATGGCTCAAGTTGCCGCACGACGGGATGAGCCAATAACCGTTTCTGGTGCCAAAACCTGCTTCTGGAACATTCCGAGATAATTCTTTAAAAGCCCAAAGCAGTTAATTCCCTTTAGGTCCTTTCTTAGCGAGAAACTTATAAAAAGTTCCCGAAAGTTTTGGAACAGGCTGGGAATTTACCAAAACGCCCCTAATGCAATTCTATCATTTAAAATGCACCTAAAAAGGGATCGTGAATTGAATTGGCGTACTTACAGAGCCCCTCGGCAACGTCACTTTTGGAAAAGTGAGGTTGTCGATAAAATAAGATCCAATCCCAATGAGCGGCAAGGGATAAGGCGAAGGGCTGGATGGTGATATGGGGAGATCGGATGGCTGGACCTTTGGAGAAAGGATTCCTACGTATCCCTAGGAGGGAATCAAGCCGGTCGTAGTTCGGAAACAGAAATGACAAGAAGCAAGAAAGGGTAGAGATGTGCTTTCATACCTTTGCTGTGCTTACCTGTAGCTGCCGGAGGGATTGATGCTACGGCTGTCTGACAAGGGCATCTGCTGATGATAAGTCTCCGTCCAACACGGGCTTTTGTTGATTTTTCGTCCAACACGGGCATTTGGTAATGCTTTTCCGTCCGACACGGGAACTGATGATGAATTTCCGGGACATTTATGATGAAACCCCCATCCAACACGGGATATTGATGGTGAGACTTCCGTCCAACACGGGCCTTTGACGATGATTTTCCGTCCAATCACGAGAGTTGATGATAAGCCTCCGTCCAACACGGGAATTGGTGATCTTCCGTCCAACGCGGGTGCTTGATAATCCTTCCGTCCAACACGGGAAATGATAATCCCTCCGTCCATCACGGAAATGATAACCCTTCCATCCAACACGGGAAACGATAATCCTTCCGTCCAACACGGAAAATGATAATCCTTCCGTCCAACACGGGAAACGATAATCCTTCCATCCAACACGGAAAACGATAATCCTTCAGTCCAACACGGGAAATTTAAAATAATTCTCCGTCCAACACGGGCAATGCTAATCCTCCGTCCAACACGGGCTATGGATTATAACTTGCCGAAGCTGATGGGCATTATTGCTTGAAGATTGAGGCACCTGAAACTCCTTTTGATGAGCAATGCTTGGAGACTGGGGCAGCTGAGGCTCTTTTCGACGATGCTGATGACGATGACAAAGGCGGGGTAGGCCACCTACAGGATTTGGAATCCTTGTCCAAGTTGTGATTGAGGAACAACTCCCATAATCAGATTATGATCACTTTGATTATTGTACCCTGCGGGGGGAACACAACACTCTAGGCACTTTACATTTTTATTTAACCTCTTGCTTATGCATTATTAATCTTTTGTTGCACAAGTCCATCTCAGCTGGGGATGGAAGGGAAGTGAGGGTTTTGCACGGCTTGATGAGCAGATGTGTAGGTAGCCATTATGATATGAGGGATTGTGTATAGGACGAAAGTGTTTATAATGAGGTGGACCCTCTCCCACGAGGTGGGGAAACGATATGGTGCGTCTAGGCAAGTCGGGGACGCTCCCGAGAGTACTGGCTGCAGCAGGTCCATTGCTGGTGAGGACAAAGTGTATCGCGCATCTGGGACAGCGAGCAGCAGAGAACGTCCAGAGAATGATCCCGGCTAGGCGAAGCCCCAGTTGACAGTGCAAAGCAAACCCGGAGGGAAATCTGGTAAGGAGAGCCTGAGGGATACCTTAACCAAAGCCCCAGTTCGAGGAAAATCCATGCACCTTTATCACAGACAGAGTCATCTTGTGGCCAAAGAGGCAACTCATCATTTCAAACCGCAGTCAATCAGTCGCTGGACAAGACTCGAAAATGTATGTGTGTATGGGCACATCTTTCGAGGGTGGGAATAGATCCCGATTCTGTGTATGACACTCTCGCTTTTGGATTTGACTCTTTGGGAGAGTATAAGCATCACAAGGTGTGGAAAAGTGTATGGAAGCCCTTGCTGACCAAAACAGTGTTTGGCTCTATCTTCCTATGATGTAGAAAGAGAAGACTTGTCGAGACACTTGAAAACTTTTCTTATTCGTGATGATCACAAAGCTGCTTAAAACCCTTTATTGAGGAAGAGGGAGGCGATTTAGGGGGAGGAAATTGGTGAGGAAGCTTGGCCGGAATTACGCCTAGAGAGAGAGTGGGAACTGGTCTCTGCGTGTAGAGAGAGAGAGTAGTGAGAGAGAGTCTGTGTGTTGTGAGAGGCCCCCTTGCCAAATGAACGAATTTGGTATTTAAAGCTGATTTGGGCAAACGCTTTAATATGTCGCACGACCTTTCGCTTCGCTTTTCCATGGCTCAAGTTGTCGCACGACGGGACGAGCCAATAACCGTTTCTGGCGCCAAAACCTGCTTCTGGAACATTCCGAGATAATTCTTTAAAAGCCCAAAGCAGTTAATTCCCTTTAGGTCCTTTCTTAGCGAGAAACTTATAAAAAGTTCCCAAAAGTTTCGAAACAGGCCGAGAATTTACCAAAACACCCCTAATGCAATTTTATCATTTAAAATGCACCTAAAAAGGGATCGCTAATTGAATTGGCATACTTACACCAAGCCATATCCTGAGTCGTGCGACATAACTGGCCAATCTGCAGCAGCTTCATTTTCAGTTGTAATCTCTGTTCAATCTTCATTGTAATTGGGATGTGGCCTCTCGTACTAATTGGCTCACAAGATGTAATCTCTTTCGTTGATCAATAAAGCAAAGCATCAATATGCATTTCATCACATATTATGTCTCACACAATTTGCACACACTTATTGAATGAATTGGATGTTGAACATTGAAAGACTCGTTTACGAGGCGTGCTGGGTAAACTCTCGGTTCTTCCCAACACGTAATCTGACCCCCGAACCCATTTTCTCTTTTCAAAAAGGTTTTCAATGTTTCCTTTAAAACGGCGTGGCGACTCTCATTAATTTACTAAATTTTCGGCGAGCGTACATTCAGTGGCCACTCTGCTGGGGACATGAAACTTGTTTTCAAAAGTGGGTCAAACTTTCATTCTTGTTCATCATCCATTTCATTCATTTGTGTGTGCATTGTTGGTGACATTATATGTGTATAAATGCATTTATTGCTTTGCTTTGTTCCTTTTCCCCCTTGTATTTTGTTTTGGTGTGCTGAGGTTTAGTGTTGAATGATTGCTACGCTTGGAGGCTGGGGCTCCCTTTTGATTGAAATTCTGGAAATATGGCTTCTTTTGTCACGTGACAGAACTTGCCTCATCAGTCCTGTGTCGCGTGACAACATTTGCCACTCTGCAGGTTTTGGTTTCCAGTTCAGGGGTGATTGTGGGCAGTCCCCATGATCAAGTTATGATCATTTTGATTATTATACTCTGTGGGGTGTGTGAGTAGTGTTTTTCATTTATCCCCCTTTTCAAATAAAAAAATAAAAAAATCATTTTCGCAAATAAAGGAATTTAGTCACCCGCACACTACGTCACTAGATCTAGAGCCATTTGGTGCGATTGACGGCATCGCGGACGGTGATGTATGTCGCCTACGCTTGAGCGCCTAAAATCAATCCTATCCCCCTAGCGCATCATAGGTGGAGCCACACTTTTAAGCTTACCCAATGGTTAGTTTTTGACATAACATTTTTAAAACGTACTAAAATGAATTGTTTCAAAACTAATAATAGACTTTCATACCTATCCCAAAACCTAGCACATATGGGCATGTTGCCAACGCAACATGATTTCGCGTACGGACATGTTGCTCTCACGACATGTTCTAACGAGAGATCATGTCGCTTTGTCAACGTGCACCGACCAGAGGTCATGCCGGATTTTTCCTTGAATTTCTTTAGGAATACCCGTCATGTTGCCCAAATTTCCCAGAAATTGGGATTGCTCGTCCGTCCCATAAATGCTTCAGTTTTATTTAGGTATCATTGCCTATTATTAATTTTTAATCAATAAATTTGGTATATTTTTAGATGGTGTGTCCCTAGGTTCCCCCGAGGTTTAGATTGCAAAAATAAAGGTTTATCCTTTTCCAACCGTTCCTAGGACTTAAAAGCCATTGATTTCTACTTGAACATTAATAAGATGTTGCATAAGTCCATCTCCTTTCTCATTCTTCCCTCTCCCATACCTTCTCAAGGTTCTTTCCTCTACCACCTTACCGACCCCTATCACCTTTGCATTTACGGCAAGTTGGGTGCGTGCTCCGATTCCTGGCGCTCGTTTGGTTCGTGTCTCTGAAGCAGTTGCAGTTTCTACAGAGTTTTCATCTGATTTGGTATCCGAGATGTCTGGTGCAGAGAATGTGTCGTCCACCTAGTTTGGAGGTTCATCTGCTATGGGTTAGTCGGGTCTGAACGATATGTCTATGGAGGAGATGAGAGCTACATTGGAGGCTGCTCTAGCTCGAGAGCGTGAGTCTCATTTGCTTGCCCAGACTGCTAAGGCTCGGGAGGAAGAAGCGCATGCTCGCTTTGTTGAGTCCATGCATGCCCGTGGGATTGCGGTGCTTCGCCGGGATGACGGTTCTTATGAGGAGATTATCGAGGCTTATGATACCGAGTTAGGGGCTGGCAATGTTTCTCTCCCTTTTCAGCCCACTTATGGAGTTACACCTCCTCCCACTTATCAAATGAATGAGATGAATGTGTATTCACAAAGCAGGACTTCTTATCCAATGTCTCAGCCCATCCAGACTCAAGTTCACTCTCAAGTTGGTTTTGGTGGACCTCAGCCAAGCTTCTATGACTTGACATCTTCCCCTCTGCCTAATGCTTCTTTGCCTCCAACTCAATATGGATTGCAGTTTTCAGGTGGTTATCAACCCCAGTTTCATCAAAACCCTCAGAGCTTTTGGATCCCAAGCTCTCAGCAGCAAAGCAACTTTCAGTATGGTCAATTCCAGGGTCCTCGAGTACAGGATGATCCTCAGTACCATTTTTCTGGCAGTCAGTTTAATTGTGAAGGCTTTCTACATCCTCAATTCAATCAGTCCCAGTTTTAGGATGGATTTTCTCAACCTATGATAGGTGCATCTCTTGGTCTTGGTTCATTTTCGTATGTGACTTCTAGTACTTCATTTCAAGGTCCTTCAGTACAGAATACTCAGCTTCCTAGCTCGGTTGGCCCGATTGATAGCATATTGAATGTGTCAAGCACCTTTGGATTTCCTCCAGCTACAACACATGCTTTTGGGAACTCTCCTTTCCAGACCGCAAGCTCTGTGCCTTCTTCAACTATTTCCCCTACTATTCCTTAGCTTCCCGGAATGACTCAAGAAGTGGCTATGTTGTTGAAACAAATACAGCAGCAGATCGAAAAATTGACGGTAGGATCCAGTGGTCTCAAGGTAGTTGATCCGGGTCAGGTGACACCCCTCCCACATAAATTCAAAATGCCTAAAATGGAGTTTGATGGTACAGCATGTCCGAAGACTCATATTGACAATTATGTAATGACAATGGGAGCGATGGGTTGTACTCCTGAATTCATGGCTTCGCATTTCCATCTTACTCTTAAGGGCCCAACACTTACATGGTTCCTTGCCTTGAAGCAAGAGAGTCGTTCTACATGGAGCCAGATTACCGAAGTCTTTCTTGAGAAGTATAGGGGAAATCTTGAGTGGCGCACGACCATGGATGATTTGGTTGGCACAATCCAAAAGAGTGATGAGTCTATCACCGATTTCTACAAGCGCTGGAATGCCAAATTGAATGAGCTGTCTGAACCAATCCCGCTGCAAGATCAAAAGGACATTTTTCTATCATGTGTGAAGCCAACTCTTTATGAAGCCATAGGTACTGGATGGTATCCCGACTTGAGAGAGATGGTAGGGATGGGTGCCCGCAGTGAAAACAGACTCTTCAACCTTACATCGAACACCAATGTCAGCAATGGTGGTGGTTTTCGGTACAGTGTAACAACTCCAGTAGCCCCGAAAGCAAAGGAGACATTTATCGACAACCGTGTCAATAATCTCCAGACAGGGGACCAGAATAAGAAGCAGTTTTTGCCCCGTAAACAGTATTAGTTTGTTGATCTCGAAATGACTACTGAAGAGGCCTTCAATGGGTTAGTTCGAAAGGGAATGATCAAGCCACTTGACAATTACAACCCCACCAAACCCAATCCGGATTTGGACCATAGCAAGTATTGCCGATATCACCAGTATCCTGGCCACATCACCAATGATTGTGTCCCTTTGAAGAAGGTCATTCAAAGACTTGTTGATGATGGAAAGATTGAGCAGGCTTCTCGTCCCAACGTGGTTACCAATCCTCTCATGTGATCTTCAGCAGAATCCAAGGGGCCCTCCTATCCAATGTTGATGCAGTCAATCAGTCTTTGTAGGGTCTAGATTGTCTGTCATGTCAATGAATGTCCCCTTTTTGAACACGAGTCTGTTAAGTCCACTTTAGACTAGTATTTTTCTTTCAATAATAAAAATCTTTGTTTCTCTTCTTGCTAGACTCGAGACATCACTTGCACACCCACATTACACTTAATTGAAATGGTTTTATTCCATATGATCACTTGTGCTGCTCAATCAATAAGTCATTGAAATAATGAATATTTAAATTAATCGGAGTGAGAAAATCAACTGATATCCTTCTCAAATTGGGGCTCATACTTTCCCCATCTCGCGTCTCATATGCTCATATCTCTTTCATCATACTCAGCGTTCAGTTGCTCAATGAATTTGCATTAATCATTCTCAATCAATCTTAAGCAAGCAATGAAGCCTTAATTTCATTTAGGTCATCCGGTAGGGATTGCGGTTGAAGCCTTTCACCATAGGAAACCCATTACCTCACCCTCACCAAACAATATCCTTCATTTCCAGATCGGCATGTTTTGAAACCCCGATTAGCCATCTCCAAAAGAAAGAGGGACTATCCTCGAGGCTCCCATAACTCAAGAAAATTGACCGCCTCCAAGCTTAAAGAATGGCGGAATGCAGTGATCCACCCTAGGGGCTAGCTGAAGTTCTCTCTCAATAAAAAAAGGGAGAGCCTAGTCCCTAGCAATTTTCTCAAAAGCAAAAAATGAAGGATCTAGTTGTTTACTCAAAGGGAGTCTCAAAGCAAATAAAGAGATAACGTGGATTTCCCCTCACCAACACCTTCCGACCAATTCCAACCACCCTCTCCCTTTTAGAGGGTACTCCCATTACCCTTGACCTTTCCAAAGCCGAGTCTGACCTCTCATTCTTAGAGGCAGTAAAGATGCAATCACAGATTTCCTTGCCATAGATATCCCAAACACAACCTTGAAAGCCAACCTCTCGTCTTTAGAGGTTTAGTCAGCAAAAAGCCCAGCCGACCTCTCATCTTAAGAGGTCATGACACAAACAATTTTCCAAAATCATCCAATGGCCGATCGAAGCCCTGAAACCCAGCTACAATTCTTACTGGATAGCAGTTTCATTCTAATCTCATCAAGATCTAAATCAGATTAATACTTCATTGCTTGCTTAAATTCGGAACCTAATCCACCTTGGTTCTTGATCATCAATCAGAGATTATGCAAATCCAATTCATTTGACATTTTATGTGAGCATATTTCATTTCTTCTCCACAAACACTTCTCATGAATGCCTCACTGGGGCTTTGCATCCGTGTATTTCATTGACACTCCAGGGAGACATGTTCTTCAACTCTCCAATCCTCAAAATCCTCAAAGGTCCTCAAAATCTCGAATTTTTGCATTCCTTCTCTTCTCAATCGGGATAAGCCCGAACTACGGCGACCTGAGCTCCTCGCCATGAGAGGAACGTAGGCAACCAGAAATGGTCCGGTCACAAATACAAACACATCTCAGAAAATCCGATCTCATCAAGGGCCGTCCCTATACACACATCCTCTTTCCACCCCATCAAATTTGATTCTCGATATCAGTTGGTTTTCCCCTGGTGATTAATCAAAATATTTGTTCATATCAAGCTTAGTGGTTCAATAACCCGAACATCAATAAAGGGTTTTAAGCAGCCTTGTGATCATCATGAATAAGACAAGTTTTCAAATGTCTCGACAAGTCTTCTTTTTTTACATCATAGGGAAATAAAGCCAAACACTGTCTTTCTGTCAGCAGGGGATTCCATACACTTTTCCACACCTTGTTACGATTATACTCTCTCAAAAGAGTCAAACCCAAAGCGAGGGTGTTACGCAAAATCGGGATTCATTCCCACTTTTCAAAAGATGTGCCCTTGCACGTATACATTTCTGAGTCTTGTCTAATGACTGATTTACTAAAGTTTGAAAGATGGGTACCTCCTTGGCCACATGATAATTCTGTCTGCAACAGGGCTGCATTGGATTTCTTCAAGCTGGGGCTTTACTAAGTTGTTCCCTCAGACTCTCCTGTATCAGTATTTTTGCCAGGGTATTCTCTGCATCCACTTTGCTGCACGATGGATTTACTCCTTATTGAATTCACTTCAGGATTGCTTTACATTACCAACTGGGGCTTCGCCATGTCACCTCCTCAAGATCTGGGCTTCGTCTAGTTATCTCTTCAAAGCCAGGGCATTCTCTGCACTTCCTCTACTGCTTGCCATTTCGGGCACGCGACACGCTTTGTCCTTATCAGCAACAATCAAACTGCTGCAATCTGTACTCTCAGGGCACGCACCGACTTGCCTAGGCTGCACCATCTCAATCTTCACTCATACACTTCTCAAATGCGTGGGAGAGGGTTCACAACCCATCATACATATATACATCCATCCCATACACAATCCATCATTTGCTATCAGCTCGTCGAGCCATGCAAAATTCTCACTCCATTTTCATCCCCAGTCGAGATGGACTCGTACATCAAGATTAATAATGCATAAGCAAAATTTCAAATCAAATTCAAATCAGATAAAATGCAAAGTGCCTAGAGTGTTGTGTTTTCCCCTCATAGGGTACAATAATTAAATGATCACAATCTGATCATGGAGACTGTTCCTCAATCAAAATCTGGACAAAGATTTCAAATCCTGCGGGTGACATGTTCTGCCTTCATCATCTTCACCAGTCTCATCTTCTTCAAACTTATCAACACCGTCTAAAAGAGCCTTAGCTGCCTCAGTCTCCAAGCAATGCTCGTAAAAAAGAGTTTCAGCTGCCTCAATCTCCAAGCATTAGTGCTCATTAGCATCTTCATCAAAGCCCGTTTGCACCGGCACATCTTCATCAAAGCCTATTTGCACCGGCACATCTTCATCAAAGACCCGTTTGCACCGGCACATCTTCATCCAAATCCCGTTTGCACAGGCACATCTTCATCAAAGCCCGTTTGTATCGGCACGTCTTCATCAAAGCCCGTTTGCACCAACACGTCTTCACCAAAGACCGTCCCTTACACGGCAAACCAACAACTCTTCATCATCATCAGCCGTAGCCTCAGTCTTTCCGGCAACTACAGGTAAGCACAGCGCAGGTATGAATGCATATCTCTTTCAAGCTACAAATCATCATATTCTTTATGGCAAAGCGCTAGTTATCATTTATTTTCCTTTGGGTTTATGTCCTTTATCTCCTCGGGTCGAGACACCTTAGTTCTCACTCCCTCCTCGGGTCGATACACCTTAGTTCTCACTCTCTCCTCGGGTCGAGACACCTTAGTTCTCATTCCATTCTCTCCTCGGGTCAAGACACCTTAGTTCTCATTCCGTTCTCTCCTCGGTTCGAGACACTTTAGTTCTCACTCTCTCCTTGGGTCAAGACACCTTAGTTCTCATTCCGTTCTCTCCTCGAGTTGAGACACCTTAGTTCTCACTCTCTCCTCGGGTCGAGACACCTTAGTTCACATTCCGTTCTCTCCTCGGGTCGAGACACCTTAGTTCTCACTCTCTCCTCAGGTCGAGACACCTTAGTTCTCATTCCGTTCTCTCCTCGGGTCGAGATACCTTAGTTCTCACTCTATCCTCGGGTCGAGACACCTTAGTTCTCATTTCGTTCTCTCCTCTGGTCGAGACACCTTAGTTCTCACTCTCTCCTCGGGTCGAGACACCTTAGTTCTCATTCCATTCTCTCTTCGGGTCGAGACACCTTAGTTCTCACTCTTTCCTCGGGTCGAGACACCTTAGTTCTCACTCTCTCCTCGGGTCGAGACACCTTAGTTCTCATTCTGTTCTCTTCTCGGGTCGAGACACCTTAGTTCTCACTCTCTCCTTGGGTCAAGACACCTTAGTTCTCACTCTCTCCTCGAGTCGAGACACCTTAGTTCTCATTCCGTTCTCTCCTCGGGTCTAGACACCTTAGTTCTCACTCTCTCCTCGGGTCGAGACACCTTAGTTCTCACTCTCTCCTCGGGTCGAGACACCTTAGTTCTCATTCCGTTCTCTCCTCGGGTCAAGACACCTTAGTTCTCACTCTCTCCTCGGGCCGAGACACCTTAGTTCTCATTCCATTCCCTCCTCGGATTGAGACACCTTAGTTCTCACTCTCTCCTCGGGTCGAGACACCTTAGTTCTCACTCTCTCCTCGAGTCGAGATACCTTAGTTCTCATTCCGTTCTCTCCTCAAGTCGAGACACCTTAGTTCTCACTCTTTCCTCGGGTCGAGACACCTTAGTTCTCATTCCGTTCTCTCCTCGGGTCAAGACACCTTAGTTCTCACTCTCTCCTCGGGTTGAGACACCTTAGTTCTCATTCTGTTCTCTCCTTGGGTCGAGACACCTTAGTTCTCACTCTCTCCTCGGGTCGAGACACCTTAGTTCTCACTCTCTCCTCGGGTCGAGACACCTTAGTTCTCATTCCGTTCTCTCCTCGGGTCGAGACACCTTAGTTCTCACTCTCTCCTCGGGTCGAGACACCTTAGTTCTCACTCCATTCTCTCCTCGGGTCGAGGCACCATACGTTCTCACTTCTTCGAACTATGATCCGGCTTGATTCCCTCCTAGGGATACGTAGGAATCCTTTCTCCAAAAAGGTCCAGCCATCCAACCACATCAATCATTTTCCTTCATTTACCATATCCTCAGCAGGTCTGGCAAAGTTGACCACTCTGGTCTATCTTTCCCACCAGCCGCTCATTGGGCTTGGGATCCGTCTTATCGACAACCTCACTTCTTCCATAAGTGACGTTGCCGAGGGGCTCTATAAGTACCCCAATCCAATTCGCGACCCTTTATAAGTTCCTAATGTAATAAAATTGCACTAGGGGCGTTTTAATAAATTTTCGGTCCATTTCGAGACTTTCGGGAACTTTTTATAAGTTTCTTGCGAAGGAAGTACTTTTAAGTCTTTTCTCCAGGAAAAAGGACCTATAGAGAATTATTCATTTTGGACCTAGGAGGAATTATCCCGGAATGTTCCAGAACAGGCCTTTGGCGCCAGAAACGGTTAGTGGCTTGTCTCGTCGTGCGACACAACGAGCCATGGAAAACACAAGTGTTGGGTCGTGCGACACAACTGGCCACTCATCAGCAGCTATATAATGGACCCTCCCCCTCTCATTTATGGATCCCTTCCAGCCTCCCTACTGTCACTCTGTCAAAATCATCCCAGAAGTTCGTCTCTCTACTCCTTCCATACAGATCCACATCAATTCTCTCATCCAATTCTCCCTCTCTCTCTCTCTCTCATATATCCATTCAACACACACTCACACACGTACTTGCAACTTCAAAGCTACTCAAGCTGAGAGTTCGAATCTGGAGCTGGTTTAGAAGAATTCCATACCTAACTTGGTATAGAATTTGAGGACTACAAGGGTAACGAATTCCCTTCCTCCATATCTCTCTTCTACTTGCTATTTTACATAATTCATTGCAATCTCTATTCATTGATTTGATAATTAGGCTCCATCTGCTCTAATTATCAAGTTCCAATCGCCATCTCTCTGTTTAAATCTCGTTGTTTCATATTATTTCATGCTCATAGTTTAATTTGGATGCAATTGTGACTTGTTCATCAAGGGAGTGTGGATTTCCCCATATCCACACTCACTTGAATGATTGAGTGTCAATCTCGTATTCTGTGATCTGTGTGATCTGTTTTGGTGCCATTTGATCCTCTATTTCCTTTATTTCATCTGTAATCGATTCATTGTAAAAGCCTCTGTAGGTGGCCTGTTGTGTCACGCGACACAACTGGCCAAGCCATGTCCTGAGTCGTGCGACATAACTGGCCAATCTGCAGCAGCTTCATTTTCAGTTGTAATCTCTGTTCAATCTTCATTGTAATTGGGATGTGGCCTCCCGTACTAATTGGCTCACAAGATGTAATCTCTTTCGTTGATCAATAAAGCAAAGCATCAATATGCATTTCATCACATATTATGTCTCACACAATTTGCACACACTTATTGAATGAATTGGATGTTAAACATTGAAAGACTCGTTTACGAGGCGTGTTGGGTGACTCTTGGTTCTTCCCAACACGTAATCTAACCCTCGAACCCATTTTCTCTTTTCAAAAAGGTTTTCAATGTTTCCTTTAAAACGACGTGGCGACTCTCATTAATTTACTAAATTTTCGGCGAGCGTACATTCAACCACCCACAACTTCTCCATCTGCGTCTTCATAGCTTGTGCCTTTCAACGAGAGGTGCTTATTTTCTAAATCTCCGATCGAAATCTCAGTCGAGTTTCATCATCATCAATGATGTTTGAACAGAGATCCATCGCCAATTTCTTCTGTTGTATTACATATCCAATCTTCGGTTGAAATTTGAAGTGTATCGTTCACTAATTTTTGAAGATTTACATGCGGGTTTCATTTTTTTGTTCAAGTAGTGGGAGGGTGTTTTATCCGTGAATTCAACATTTTTTATATTAGTTGATTCAGTTACTTGTTGGGTTGATTTTGAATTTCCCTTTGGTGGGTTCTGTGATTTTAGATGGAGATGGGAATCCAACATGTGAGTCGGGTATATAGTTTTACTAGGGATTTTTATCGTTACTTGGTAAACAAAATAGTTCGATTTGGGTGGTGATCGGATTTGGGTGGTGGCCGGATTAGGGAGAAATTGAAGTGGTGTTGGGGTGATTATTGATTAGTGGTGACGGTGGTGTTGGAAAGAACATTAATTGTCAAACTCAATAATAAATTGACCCTTTTTTTTAAGGAAAATGACATAAATATCACTCACGTGATATGATATGTACATGATATATTTCTGTTAAATTTCTAACTTCGATAGGTGTTAGGGTGAAAGTGGGATTGAAGGTTATTTAAAGTGTCACATAGGGATAAAATTCGCATGAGGACGCAAAGTGGGATTATGTGAATACTTTAGGGTGTTAAACCGGGGGTTAAGTTATAGATTAGAAGGTTATGGACACCAATCCTAACCAACCTTATAATTGGTCATGCTTCTAGGTATTGTGTAATTTGTTCAAATAATCATATTAAGCAGATAAACACGTAAAACATGCAAAAGAGATTAGTTTTAGTTAATTATTTGGGATGTTGTATCATATGATTCGAGATTATCTCCATGATTTGGAGAGGCTCTATGCTGATAATAGAGTTTGATGTGATTGCACTACTTTAAAAATCAAATAGAGGAGGTGAGAAGAGAAACGAAATATAGAAGGAAGTTTACCTTGTGATTTCTTGAGTCTTCAATGGGTAGCCTTGACAAAAGACTTAAGATCCTACTATAAGGATGTTTATGGACGAATTTAGGAGAGATATTTAGGGTGTTTTGTGAGTTCTTTCTAGGAGAGAAATCAGCAAAACGTGTGTGTTGAAATACAAGGGGAGCCCTCGTATCTATAGGGGGATATAACTTGCTCACCAATATTAGGAGTCACAAGTATGGTAAATACCAATCATTAATTGAAGTAAATCAACCTAGAAGGTTCAAGAATATTCACAAATCATGTAGATCCCTAGATTAGAAGAGTTGATGATCAAGAAAGAGATCAAAGTCGAAAAGGAAAAAAATCAACCTTTTCAAAGGAGTTGTCTCATGCGAGACACGTTGTCTCGTGTGATATAAGCATCAAAAAATCCCTGTTTTGCCCCCCTCTAGTTATCCCGTTAGTCAGTTAAGTCCAAACTAACGAAGATATCTAGAAACATGACAAAACATGACGAAATAGCAGGTCTATATCCTAAATTTAAAATGTGAGATTAGAGTAGTGTAATCATGTAATAATGTGTTCAGAATGGGGTATCTACAAAGCCCCTCAGCGACAGAACTTATGTAAGAAATAATGTCATCGATAGAAAAGACATCCATTTAGAATATTGGGATGGTTGTGCCGAATGGATGCCTACGTATCTCTAACGGAGAATCAGACCAAACGTAGTTCGACTACAAAATACTCGAAAAAGGCTATTTCAGGTATTTTGAAAAATCATTTTGAAAATCAATTTTGTAAGCAAAGGTAAACCGAGGAATCAAATCTTGACCAGATTCTGAAGATACATGTCTGAATGGTTCGCTTGTTTAGGCCCCGAACCCATCAAAGTATAAGTAATTCACCTGTCTTGGCTCTGAACTGCAAGATCCGCCTGTTTGGGCTCCGAATCGAAGTGATAATGATTCGCCTATCTGGGCTCTAAATTGATTTTGCTGACTATTCGCCTATCTGGGCTACGAACCGACTGAAGTTGAGGTAACGATCAGCCTATCTGGGTTCTGAACTGGACTCCTTGTTGATGATAATTCGCTTATCTGGGCTTCGAACCACAATAAATGAAATCGATCTCTAAATCAGTTTCTTGAGTAAAAATTAGCTATCTTCGATCAAACTGAGTTACGATCCACTTATCCAGACTTTGAATCGGAAGGTAAAGAAAATCGATCTCTGAATCAATTCCTGAATAACAATTTGCTATTTTCGATCAAATTATGTGATAATTCATTATTTTTTTTCTCAAAATCATTGAAAATGTCATTATCTTGTATGATTGACCCCGTACCTCTTCTAAACTTGGTTCAATTTGTTGTGATATTGTAACTTTTATGAAGTTGGAGGGTTGTTTTGACTTTTCTGGTCAACAGTTAAATTTCCTCAAACCAAAGGGATTGACTCGTGAAAGACACGTGCGAGACAACATATTCAAAGGCTGGCACTTAGGCGTCTAACTTCATTTTTGAATTTGACTTTCAAAGTTTCTCTCTCAAGTCTGAACCCTAGGCAATTTCTCCACCCGAAACTCTTCATTTTATTTAGATTTCTTCTTTCAAAAGATTCTTCAACCCTCTTTATGCCTCAAATTAAAGGCATCGTCAAGTCGATCTTTAAAGGAACATGTCATGGGAGCTCATCTCAAGTAAGCATCTCCTCCTTTAACGGAACTTAACAGAAGTCCATTCCCTTCCTCATTTCCAACTCCGGCCTCCAAAGTAAGCCCGTCATCCTTAAAAGGAACTTAACGGAAGTCCATTCCCTTCCTAATT
This sequence comes from Adenophora triphylla var. japonica, assembly GCA_022495995.1. Taxonomy (NCBI): domain Eukaryota; kingdom Viridiplantae; phylum Streptophyta; class Magnoliopsida; order Asterales; family Campanulaceae; genus Adenophora; species Adenophora triphylla. The sequence goes on from JAFEMH010003877.1 coordinate 76,555, forward strand.
TCCAACTTCGGCCTCCAAAGTAAGCCCGTCCTCCTTTAATGGAATGAAACGGAAGTCCATCCCCTTCCTCATTTCCAACTCCGACCTCCAAAGTAAGCCCGTCCTCCTTTAATGGAACTTAACGGAAGTCCATTCCCTTCCTCATTTCCAACTCCGGCCTCCAAAGTAAGCCCGTCCTCCTTTAATGGAACTTAACGGAAGTCCATCCCCTTCCTCATTTCTAACTGCGGCCTCCAAAGTAAGCCTGTCCTCCTTTAATGGAACTTAACGGAAGTCAATCCCCTTCCTCATTTCCAACTCCGGCCTCCAAAGTAAGCCCATCCTCCTTTAATGGAACTTAACGGAAGTCCATTCCCTTCCTCATTTCAACTCCGGCCTCCAAAGTAAGCCCGTCCTCCTTTAATGGAACTTAACGGAAGTCCATTCCCTTCCTCATTTCCAACTCCAGCCGTCATCGTAAGCCCGAATCCCTTCTCGGCCGTCATCGTAAGCCCAAATTCTTTTCCCCGGCAATCATTGTAAGCCCGTACAGAGAATACATATCCCCAGCAGACAAATCCCGACAGTCATCGTAAGCCCAAATTTTCCCCAGCTAAGCAACAAAGCAAGTCTGTAGTAATGAAGTACGCCTTCGTTAGTCGAGTCCATCTTCGGCAACAAAAGTATGCCTTCGTTAGTCGAGTCCATCTTCGGCAACAAAAGTACGTCTTCGTTAGTCGAGTCCATCTTCGGTAACAAAAGTATGCCTTCGTTAGTCGAGTCCATCCTCGGTAACAAAATTGCGCATTCGTTAGTCGAGTCCATCTTCAACAACAAAAGTATGCCTTCATTAGTCAAGTCCATCTTCGGCAACAAAAGTACGCCTTCGTTAGTTGAGTCCATCTTCGGCAACAGAAGTACACCTTCGTTAGTCGAGTCCATCTTCAGCAACAGAAGTACGCCTTCGTTAGTCGAGTCCATCTTCGGCAACAAAAGTGTGCCTTCGTTAGTCGAGTCCATCTTCGGCAACAAAAATGTGCCTTCGTTAGTCGAGTCCATATTCGGCAACAAAAGTAAGCCTTCGTTAGACGAGTCTATCTTCGGCAACAAAAGTACGCCTTCGTTAGTCGAGTCGATTCTCAGCAACAAAAATGCGCCTTCGTTAGTCGAGTCCATCTTCGGCAACAAAAGTACACCTTCGTTAGTCGAGTTCATCTTCAGCAACAAAAATGTGCCTTCGTTAGTCAAGTCTATCTTCGGCAACAAAACTACGCCTTCGTTAGTCGAGTCCATCTTCGGCAATAAAAGTATGTATGCGGTAGTGAGGTCCAACCATTTAACCACCTTGGTCACTCCTTTCCCCCGCAAGATCCGAACTACGACCGGCTTGATTCCCATTCGGGATACGTAGGTGTGAATGTGGGCCCAAAATCGCGGATGTGAACCGTGTTTTGATTATAGGGTCACCGCTTCACCTCAGTTTGAAGACATCCGGTTTATTGAAAAACGAAGTCGCCACGCCATTTTGATTTCCTCAAAACTTTGAAAAAAAGGAATAGGGTTCGGAGGTTAAGTTACTCCTTGGAAAGAATGTTTGGCGTTCACCCAAGGAGCCTTGCCAAAGGCAAGTCTTCCTAGATCCGATTTTTGCGCTTACGTTTGTGCTCTCGTGTGTGTGTGTGATTTGAAAAGGGGATGGAATGTGCCAAGTTATCTTCCGGACGTATAAACCATTTGAGTTGGTTATCGCTCGGGATTCCTTGGATTTGATGTGTTCGGGATTTTGATCCCGTGCTCATCTTGGACTTATGATCATCATTAAGTGACCTTTTTCACCCTCCCGTTGGGATAATTAACCATATTAGGCTTGAGAGCCTTGGTGTATTTTAAACCAACATTCTTCGGGACAAGGTCTTTATGTGATCGAGAGAGAGGGACACATTTTTTTATAGTCCAAGAATGAGACTCTTTAGAAAGGAAGAGCCTTTGCCCATCAATCCTACATCTTGAGATGATTTGAGCTTAGTGGGGACATTTATGCTCGTCTCAAGTGATGATCAGAGATGTAGGGGCCAAGGTTCGTCTACTTCTAAAGGGACTTCGACTATGGCATCTTTAGGGGAGGAAACGATGTAAAGATGAGACCTTTACACCGATCCACCCCACATGATGCTCTAAGTACTAAAGGGACTAAGGGGAGGGGTATAAAGATTGGATCTTTATACTCGTCCTATGTCTTTCCTGCCTTAGGAAGGTCACTAGACAATCCTTGGAGAGTGATCCAACCATGAGGGACATGGGGGAGTTGCATTGGAAAGTAAAGATTGCATTTTTATGGAAACAAGTGTAATGAACACTATGGGAACTAAAGCTATGAATGTAAAGGGAAGACCTTTGAGGCTTTCCTATGTCCTTTAAGAACCTTATAAGGTGGACAATCCTTGGAAGTAAGGTCAAGGGAAGGGGATGATATTGTAATAGTAAAGATGACATTTTTAATAGTAAAGATGACATTTTTATGTAGTAAAAGGGAGATATTTCACATCATCATGTGATGAATCCTCCCTAGAACAAGCCACTTGTGGACCCTTGTTCATCCTTGGTATGGATTCTCCATGAATCATATGTGTTAGGGGAAAGGGAGGGAGTGATGTCTACATGATAAAGATTGGATTTTTATGACAATATATCACATTTAATGACAAGAAATAGCAAAGCAAATAGCAAATAAGAAATATAACAATATAATAAGGATATTTCAAGGAGAAAGGAATGAGAGATTACCAATAGTGGTTTTCTCTATCTCTCTTGGGGGTTTTCCTAATATAGGAGTGGTTTTAGATGAGTTTTATGGAGGGGGGAGGTGATTTTGGGAGAGTTTTGGTTTCTGTATTTCTAGTATTCAATTTGGCAGAGTAACAGTGCTCAAAATTGTATATCAAAATGGGTAGAGGAGACCTCTATTTATAGGCTAATTTGTACTTCCTAATGAAGCCGTGCGGCATTAACCTCTGGCTAATGAAGCCGTGCGGCATTATCCCTTGGTGACTCAGCCTGCTTCTAGATCCATGCAAGGTGGCGCCTAATAACTCCTTTCCAGCGAGGGGCTGCTTGGAATTTTAATTCCTAGCAAGTCCTTCCCCTCTTGGAAGATTTGGGAAAGTTCCAGAATTACCCCTGAACTTTAGGAAAGTTCGGGGAATTGCCGGGAAACTTAATCGGAAGGCATTCGCCAGATTTGGGTACTTACAGAAGCCCCTCGGCAACGTCACTTGCAGGGCAAGTGGGGTTGTCGATAAAAAAGGATCCAATCTGGCAAACTGCCGAGACGGATTGGGTGACCAAGGCGGTCGAGTGGCTGAACCTTTGGAAGGCTACCTACGTATCCCGGAGGAATCAAGCCATGATCGTAGTTCGGAAATCCTCTGGGGAATGGCGAAGAGAAACTGGTCCCTTGCTAGGAAGATGGAAAGGAAATAACCTGAGAGGTTAAATGGCTGATCCTACTGGGGATATGCCAAATGAAGGGAGTGACCAATGTGGTCGGATAGCTGGACCTTTATGAAGGGATACTTAACCACTTAGGAGTGATGAAGGAAAAGGGTGACCAATGTGGTCGAATGGCTGGACCTTTATGAAAGGCTACCTACGTATCCCGGAGGAATCAAGCCTTGGTCGTAGTTCAAGTCTCACTAGATAGTTAGGAACATGTCTAGGATCTTTGAGATTTTGACGATTAATGGAGAAGTCACCTTATTTGATTTGACAATTAATGGAGGTTGTCACCTTACGAAACTAAAGCTTACGTCTCTATCGAGGAGATAGAGGTAGCTAAAGTGGGAAAACTAAAGCGTACTTTGCTATCGAGGAGATAGCGGTAGCTAAAGTTGGAAAACTAAAGCGTACTTCGCTATTGGAGATAGAGGTAGCTAAAGTTGAGAAACTAAAGCGTACTTCGCTATCGAGGAGATAGAGGTAGCTAAAGTTGGGAAACTAAAACGTACTTCGCTATCGAGGAGATAGAGGTATCTAAAGTTGGGAAACTAAAGCGTACTTCGCTATCGAGGAGATAGAGGTAGCTAAAGTTGGAAAACTAAAGGGTACTTCGCTATCGAGGAGATAGAGGTAGCTAAAGTTGAGAAACTAAAGCGTACTTCGCTATCGAGGAGATAGAGGTAGCTAAAGTTGGGAAACTAAAGCGTACTTCGCTATTGAGGAGATAGAGGTAGCTAAATTTGGAAGAACTAAAGCGTACTTCACTATCAAGGAGATAGAGGTAGCTAAAGTTGAGTTTTGACAATTCGGAGGTTGTCGCCTGACGTTATTCCGTTATAACGGAAGTAACAGAGGTGTTTTGAGAGAAAACATTATTCTATTTCAGAAATAAGGGAGATTTTTGGAGACAACGTTACTCCGTTAGGAGATAACAGGAATTATTTGCCTAATTGGAAAGTCCAGGGGCAAAAGGGTAAATTCAGCTCAGAGTGAATGAAGCCGCCCGACGTGAGATGGGGAAAAAAGAAGCTGTCCGGCTTCAAATCTGATTTCACCAGATTGATTTAAACGGAAGAAGAACGGGCTATGGCGCCATTGTTGCTTCGTTTCTGTCAAGGAGAGAGGAGTGAAAAGAGAGAGAAACTTCGAAATTCTTCAAATCCCTAGCTTCTACTGCTCAAAATGGATCAAGAGGGGAACATCTTGCCTAGACAAGCGCGTAGAACCTTATCGCAAGCCGCGAGGATGAGGCAGAGGGAATTCATTCGGACTGAACGAAAATACGACTTCACTACACCTACTTCCGAGCTCTACCCCGGCAAGAGGGAGCACAAATCGATGAAACCTCAATCGATTGGGGTAAGCACTCTTGATTTGCTTGATTTTGCCAATTTTGGTTGAATTTTGATTGATTTAGGGCTTGACCCGATTTTTTGGGAATTTTTGGATTTTTCTTGCGATTTTATTAATGGTTGTGGGAATTTGATAATTAACCTATGAGGCTATGGACATAAATAAACATGGATGTGCAATTTATGAGAATGACTCATTTTTGAAAATAAAGTAAGAAAAATAATGTCTAAAATGTGACGGAGTTCTTGCATGTGCTAGAACTAGGTCAATTTCTGATCATGGATGGGAAAACAAGATTTTAGACGATGAAAAGGATTCATGCATGCCATCTTGAGAAATTAAAACTTATGTGCAAGGAATTTTGTGAAAATTGGAATTTTTGGTGTTTGGGAGAGCAATGTGCTCGGGATAACGTGTTTCAAATGATGAAAGCCACGTGTTCTAGACAAATGATGCTAGAAATCTCTTATGAATGCTTTTCTTTGACAATATGTGCACTTTTTTGTGAGTATATGCACGCTTTTGGGATAAAAAATGATGGACTAACAGGCTTTTGCTGTGTTTTCTTACAGGAGAGCAAGTCGAGGGGACCCACTGAGGTGGCGGTGAAGTTGTGGGACAAGATGCCTGACTTTGAAAAGGATGGCGTGAATCCTAAACAGCTGGTGATAGCGACTGGGCTTCATTCTCTCATCGAGGCTATTGGTAGAGGCATTCATGTGACCTCTAAGAGTAAGGGGTTGGTCCAGGCCCTTTCGGAGTTTTGGTGGGACACCACTCACAGCTTTCATCTTAGCTGGGGAGAGATCACGGTGACTCCTGCCGATTCCACTGCTATTACTGGCTTGAGTTTTACTGGTAGGCCTGTGACCTGGAGGGATCACATTTCTGGGGCCGATTTCAGAGCTTTGGTAGGTTTTGACCTTCGTCCTAAGGGGCTCAGGATGGAGACAAGTTTGTTGAAGTGGAGATTCTGAGATGCATGGCAGAGTTTACTGCCAACAAGGTGACTGCCCACCAACTCGTGAGAGCTTTCTTGTGGTTGATGCTGTCTGTCACCATTTTTGCGAACTCTGGGACATTGGCGATGCTTTGCCTGCTCAATTCTTTGGAGGACCTGGATGAGGTTGGGGAGGTCTCTTGGGCCGAGGCTGGATTGGCTGAGCTCTACTTTTCTTTGGACTTGTACAGCCGAAATAAGGCTGCGTCTATGGATTGTTTTTCTTTTGCTCTTGAGGTACTTTCACTTTATTTTCTCTCTTTTACTTTTCTGTCTTGAGATTTTATGAGAGAAATGACCTTTTTGTTTTGAACATGCAGGTCTAGTTCTGTGAGGTGATTGGATTATTTCCTTGGAACCCACAGAGTGATCCGGCGATCTTCCCGGCCATGATTCGCTGGAAGAGAGAGGCTAGGGATAAGTTCACCGGGAAGACCCGAATTACTTTTGATTACAAGATGGTGAGACCCGTCATGAATAGGGATGGTCATGAGGGAGTGGACTTCTATCCCTGGGGGAGGTATCTAGAGGCTTTGATAGGGGATGCCTTGGTGGTGACCAGGCAGAGGAGGTGGCTGATAGGGTTAACCTGTGATATCATTTACTTGGGGGACCGGTTCTCCAGGCAGCACGGTCATGTCCCTCCTTTGGGCGCTATTATCCCTCGTGACCCTCCTCCGCTTATGCTGCAGCCCAGACATTGGTCGGTGTATGAGATAGAGAGATATCAGGCTGGCCTGGCGGGTGAGGAGTATTTTGATTTTGCTACCCCATATGCCACCTTTGTGGAGGCGCGGTTGAGGGCGCTGCAGAAATTAGTGAAGATAGCCGCCGCTCAGGGGTATGGGGAAGCAGAGTCGACTGATCCGCCTATGCCTCCAGCTCACCTTTCCTATGTGGTGAACGGGGTATCGAGGAGGTTCATGGTGCCTATTCCAGACACGAGGGATCCCGAGTATACTCTGCCTGCTGACAGTACTGTAAGTATCTCTAGGGTCCCTTCTTTTTTCGACTTTCTTGATTTTCTGCAATTTTGAGTTTTTCTGAGATTTTCTAAGCCTTTTCTTCTCTCGCAGGGTTCCCTCGCCTCGTACCTGGCGACGGCCTTGGTACTACAGACCTGGGGCTGGGAAGGAGGTAGCTCGGTCCCTTCTGAGGTAGCTGGCCTGTGCTTCAAGGGCTGCGGGGAATGCGCGGGAGCCCGAGCGCAAGAGGAGGCACGTTGGGAGCACGGCCTCTACATTCTCAGCCTCAGGGTACCATTCATCGTCCACCTGTGCCGTGCCTTGGGGGCGGGGGCCTAACACGGACATTATGGAGCAGCTGGCAGAGTATGAGCACGTGGCTGTCCACCTATCTGATGTGAGTGATGACGAGGATCTGCTTAGGGACCCTGAGCTCTATGAGCTAAGCAGCGATGATGATGAATCGGAGGTTTAGGGTTCCTTAAGTTCGAACTAGGAGGAAGAGAGAAACAATGAACAAAACTATGCACATTTTGTATTTTCATTATTTTATTTGGGTGCCAAGGAGGCGAAAACAATGTAATGATCTTTTGTTTTCTTTTCTTATTAATGCTTTATGATTTTGCACATTACTTGAGCCTTGGGGCATATTTTTTGCTTGAAATTGGGGCGGAAATTGGGCCGAAATGGTTTATAATGATATGTGAATGCATGAATGGTGCTTGGACATGTTTTTATGCAGGTTTTGTTGAGAAAGTGGGGTGAGAACTCCACTTGGGCAGCAGCTTTGGCTGCTGCAGATTTTTTTCTGCAGAAGCGAATGAGGCCGTCCGGCCTAGTCCTGGGCAAAAGAAGCCGTGCGGCTTGAAACCTTGCCTGAACTGATTTTTTTTTCAAATAAAATCATGGAAGGGCCTTTTTCATTTAATTTTCACCCTAAACTTGTCCCAACTAATCCCAAAGCATATTTTTGACCAAAAAATCACTGAGTCCGATCATTTGCCATGGAAAAACCAGTCCGATTGCAAAAGGGGAAAAGAGAGCGTTTTCTGTCCGATCTTCAATCTTGGATGAGACAAAACTTTCAATCTCATAAGGGGTTGTTTGAAAATGCCTTCAAGATCAAGTCTTTATGGCATTTGAAGGATCTCCCACCCGATTGAGACCTTTTGAGAGCAGCAGCGAGGTTTTGGGACGTCCGGAGACATGTTTACTGCTTTTCTTACAATGAAATCGTCCCAACCTTTGAAGACTTCCAGGCATTGATTGGGGGTCCATAAATTGAAGCCATCTCGATTCCTTCGATCGGGGACGTATCGGTGGCCGTAAAGTTGGCATCTTTTCTACAAATTTCTCCTAAGAAGCCGAGGAGATGATGATAGCCCCTGACAGGATCGACATTTCTGATATCCCGAGCAGGTTTGGGTCTCCAGATACGGCTGCGACCACAGTGGCTATGGATGCCTTTATCCTCTGTGTGTTCTCTTTTCTGTTTACTGCCGAGTCTTTCGGGGTCTGCCATGGTGGCCTTTTAGACATGGTCAGAGATTGCAGGGCTGGGAAAGATATTGTCCCACTGATTCTGGGGGAGACACTGCTGAATGTACGCTCGCCGAAAAATATGTAAAATGGGAGTCGCCACTCCGTTTTAAAGGAAACATTGAAAACCTTTTTGAAAAGAGAAAATGGGTTCGGGGGTCATATTACGTGTTGGGAAGAACCGAGAGTTCATCCAACACGCCTCGTAATTGAGTCTTTCAATGTTCAACATCCAATTCGTTCGATAAGTGTGTGAAAATGTGTGTGACAAAATATGTGATGAAATGCATATAAGTGCTTTGTTTTATTGATCAACAGAGAGAGAGAGAAAACAACTTGTGAACCATTTGGTAAGGGAGGCCACATCCCATTTACAATGATGATAAACAGATTACAACTGAAATGTCCTTTGTAAATGGCTTGTTGTGTCGCACTACACAGGACCAGGCATGGCCAATTGTGCCATGCGACACATTGTGCCATTTCCAGTGGACTTTACAAGCTTGAAACTGCAAAGGAACCAAAAGATGATCTCAACCAAAATCAACAGATTACACAGCCATGAGATAACAGAAATCAACACAATCACTTCAAATGAGTCTGGATATTGAGGATCCACACTCTACTTTTAGTGACAAGTAAATCAGATGAACGAATTACAACTGAAATGATAGTTTCTGTAGAGTGGCTAGTTATGTCGCACGGCTCAGAACATGGCTTGGCCAGTTCTGTCGCGTGACATAACAGGCCACCTGCAGAGGCTTTTACAATGGATCAATTGCAGATGAAATGAAGGAAACAGAAGATCAAATGGTACCAAAACAGATCACATAGATCACAGAACATTATATTAGCACTCAGTCATTCAAGTGAGTGTGGATATGGGGAGATCCACACTCCCTTGATGATCAAATCATAATTACATTCAAATTAAACCATGAACATGAAGTAATTATGGAACAACGAGATTAAACAGAGAGATGGCGATTGCCACTTGATAATTAAAGCGGATGGAGCTTAATTATCAAGTGGATGAATAGAGATTGCAATGAATTATGCAAAAAAGCAATATGTAGTAGTGAGAAGGAGGGAGAGAGTTGTCACCCTTGTAGATCCGCAATCTCTACACCAAGTTAGGTGTAGGGATCTTCAAATCAGCTTCTGGAATGAGATTTGGATCTCAGATTTGAGGAAGAACTGTGGTCTTCGATGTATATATAAATGGGTGTTGAATTGGTGTATGATGGAGAGTGAATTGGATGATAGAGAGATTGAATTGAGGGAATTGGTGTGGGTTTGTATGGGAGGAAGAGAGAGACGAACTTCTGGAATGAGAACCTTTACCTTGGAATCTCTGTTTACTTCCACTTCCACCTTCAGATTTACCCCGATGCTCTTCAATATCATTCTCTATCTGGTAAGCTCTATTCACTGCCGCTTGGAAGTCGGTGAAGTCGTGTGTCAAAAGCTGCTTTCTGAACTCCAATCTCAACCCTTTCAGGAACCGGTAGACTCGTCTCTCTTCTTTCGGCACCAAATGAGGACAATATCTTGCCAATTCTGTAAACTTTGCAGAATACTGGGCCACTGTCATCGTCCCTTGCTCCAATCTCAAGAATTCGACCTCCTTCTTGTCCCTTGTAACCATCGGAATGAAGTGATCTCGGAACTTGCGGGTAAAGTACTCCCATGTCTGCGGCGTGTGGTCACGGTCCCAACTATCCTTCACGATATGCCACCAATGCTCGGCCGGTCCTTCCAATTTGAAGACAACACACCTCACTTTTTCTTTGTCCGGACTCTCCATCTCTGCAAATATGTTATTCATATCTCCAAGCCACCTTTCTGCCTTCAACGGATCTGGATCTCCATTAAAGCTTGGTTGAGACATCTTGACAAACTTCTCCAATCCATGCCATGTCTACCTTCCTGATGATGCTGTGCTTGACCTTGAGCTGCCATGTTTTGCAAGAACACCCTAAACATGTTCATCATCTCGACATTTGGATTTCCACCTCCCCCGGCATTACCCTCATTCTCCGGTGCTCTATGCTGATCATCTTCGTTTCCCGCCATTGAACAAATTCCTGCATCAAAAACTCGTCGTCAGTTATCATACACTCCCCCTTAAGCTAGACATCCGAGCTCTGATACCAACTGTGGGGACCCCGACCCGGAACCTTAGCTCGTGCCCGAGTAGAAGGGTCCCCTTACTATTTCAAAAACCACCTGAATTTTAAAAACTTTGACTTAACTTGAAAATGAAACAAACTTTAACATTACCATTACAAAAATAACGTAAAACATCTCCAATTGGAGGGAAGTTATAACAACTTTGAAAATAGACAACCTATTTTAATTACAAAAGATCAAAAATGTAAAGTTGAAACAAAGTGTTTATATACAAACTCCACAAAGGAGTTAATCCAAAATACACTACCAATCCCATCCAAGACGTACACATACCCAGACAACCCAAAAGACACGTCCAAACTCCTTTCCGTCCTCACTGGGCTGGACAACCTATCTTAGTGCGATCAAAACATTAAAGGGAGAAGGGTGAGAATAAATCTCAATAAGATATTATGAATGCAACAATATGCCAAATAAAATGCAACACATAACAAGGTGCATATAACACATTGGTAAAGCGGTAAACACCTTACGTTACCTAGGTTTACCTTTCCCGTCTGAACAATAAGTCGTACAATGTTGGGAGTAAAACTCCACTCATTTGTGAAGTGCTTAGTCATATTCACATCTTATAAGACCCATTCTGTAAGGTGCTTTTGATGTAGGTGTAGTTCCTGGCAATAGCTCTATGTAAGACACTAACTCACGGTTAGGTAGTAGTGCATAATTAGTAGAGAAAACTTCATGAAACTCACGTACTACAAGAACATCTTCTAATTTCACCTCTTATTTAGTTGTATCAATAGCATATCCCAGATAACCCATGCAACCCTTTGATAACAGTTTACGAGTTCTCAGAACTGAAATAATATGTATTCTACTACCCACTTTATCACTCATGAATTTAAACCCAGGTATACTAGGCATAATAAAGGTAACAACTTTCTGATAGCAATCAAGAATAGCATGATGAACAGATAACATGTCCATGCCCAGTATGATATCAAAGTCATGAATAGGTAATATAATCAAATCAGCAGGCAACACATACTCATCAACACGTATTTCACAACCCATATAAACGTCATGTGCTAATAAAAAATCTCCAATCGAAGTAGAACTTCTAACACATATGGTAATGGTTATAGTGGGACATGCAAGTGGTGCATAAAATATGATGCAATGTAAGAATGTGAGGAGTCTGGGTTTATAAGGACTCGGGATCTCGAATCAAATACAAGGATAATACCTCCTATCACCGCAGTGGACTCAGGTATCTCACGCTAATCTAAAGCAATCACTTTACCTTGAAGTTTTTGTTTACCCTCATTTGTTCTCTTTACCCCAACTGTGTGTTGATTCCCAATTCCTGGTGCCACATTTTTCACTTTAGGACGATCTTTCTTGAAATGGTTACTGTCACCACAATATAAGCACTTGCCATGTTTTCTTCAACAATTTTCTTCATTCTGTCCATGTCTTCGACAAAATGTACAAATCTCAATTCTAGCATTTCCTGCACCTCTTTCTTTGGATTTATTTCCTCTCTGACCACATACATAAAGACTGTTGGAACTTGTGTATGGCTTCTTTAAGACTTAACAGAAAAACTGACAGCAAAAGTAACGGAGATTGAAAAACAAACGAATTCAAGTCGAGTCTTGTATTTAATACAATCTCCGTAAGAGTTATTTGTCCCGCACTGGTGCTTACGGTTGTATGACAAAACTCTAGTAAGATAAAACGACTTACTATTAGTTATAAGGAGCACTCCAATATAACTAATCTAACGAACAACACAAGGTTTTAGAACTTTGGACTTGAAAGATTGAATGCAACAATATGCAATGATTTGGGTATGTTAATCTATCTCTCTAGAGGGTAAAAGGCTCAGAATGACTGTGTATGTTAATTGAAATTCGGAGGGAAACTATTTAAAGAAAGTTAAAGGGTTCATGGCTGTTCACTCCAAGAGGTGCCAAAACTGCTCGTAACTGAAGCACGAGCGCGCCGCTCTTGCCTTGAGCGCGACCGCGCTCTTATGCCGAGATCAAGCCCGTGTTTTACTTGACTCGCCGCGGCCGCTCTAGGCTGGAGCGCGACCGCGCCGAAGCCCGTAAAATTGCCTCTTCGAACGCTGCGATTGATCAATCACCCAAGCATGTTTTGGCTAATTCAAATCAATTTTAACCCTTTATTTAACTTCCGTTAAGTTACAAAAACACTTGTCATTAATTCTCATTCACCCTAAATGGTTTAGAGACATTAAATAAGTATAATAATCTACAACAAATGTAGAATATAATCTGTAACAAGTCTCGTTAACACATAACGAACTTCCGTTAGAAACTAGATCAAAGTTAAATCTTAACTTTCCGTTATCTATTTTCAACAATCCCCCACATGAATGACAATTAATGCATGAATGCAATTTCGTCCAAAGTTCCGGCGAACTATTATTACATCGGGATAGATAGCTTGTGGCCTTGAATCTTCCCTAGTGAAATATTATCGGATATACTAGCCATTTGGTAGCGAGTCGCTTTGAACCAAATGACTGTTGGGTGTATACCAAGACAATAATACTCACATAATAACAGCTCTAACAATTGTTGTTCTCACGTTTTGTCCATTTTGGCCCTGGACCGTATCTCATTCATAAGCGTTCATTTAGAGGCGGCCTTATTACCTCTCACTTATATAGGTGATTCTCACTATAAGGAGTATCATGCACTACTCCACCCGTAGGTATAGAAATCATTAAAAGTTTTCTCAACTTAACCTTACCACTGCTGCATGTGCTTGTACTTGGATGTTCTGGGAATGAGTATTCAACATCTCCAGGTTAATAAACCGAGTTGTTGTTTCCAAGTAACTCTACTAGAACTTATAACTTGGTTGTCTCATTGAACCAAGGGCCTGTGATCTCCATTTCTCAAGGTTGAGTGTCCGCTATAAGTTCTTTTGTTGTGGGTTTTAAACCCATTCCCCTTAACAGTTTATACAGTTGATCTCTATTACTACCCTTAGGTAGACGGATCCGAATTTGACTTCACATGGCTAGTTGTGACAGTCGCATTTTGAGATCAATTGTATTATGGTAGTGTGTCTAAGACCATTATGTCTAGACTTACCATGATGTTCTACACCTTTTCCTATTTCTCATTGTCGTCACAATGCCTTAGGTCATGTAGACACAAACTTATTCCACAAAGAAATATCTTCCAAGACCATTCAACTTATAGGAATTGTAATTGTTAATCATTAGTATATCTTTAAGTACACCAAGTACTATGATTATACTATTCCGGTGATTGATTGCAATTACAATTAGACTTTTAGTCTATCTAGAATGATCAGTCCCTTCGAGTGAACAAATTCTTCTATCGGTCAGTTTCTTCAAGTGGTTATTATCTCTGTACCGTTTCGACTTCCCAAAAATTATTATCTCTAAGTGGTTTGACCTCCTTAGAGTCTACTTTTCAGGAATCTACTTTACAGAGAATACCTCTCAAGAATCTATTTGAACTTTTCGAAGTACTTTCTTTTCAAGATAATGGAATTGTGATAGGACTATTCCTTCTGATGTTATAGAAATCTTTATTTCTAATATGACATCGGCTAATCCCATATCTTTCGTGTCAAAGTTCTTCTTTAACATGTCTTTGGTATTCATGATCAATTCATGACTATCATTGTTATCCATGTAAGGACAAACTATTAACAAATGATTCATATGTTCCTTTAATGTATGTAGACACATTTGTCACATTCATTAATCTTGAATCCATAACATAGTTCTATCGAACTTCTCATGCCACTGTTTAGTTGCTTGTTTTAGTCCATATGAATACACAAGTAGATCCAACACGGTTGTGCGACATAGAACGCTCTGTTGTGTCAATGGGATAATCTTGCATAAATCATCATGTCCTTTTGACAACTATCCTGGCTTTATCAACAGATCCATAAGCTTTATACTTTCTTTTAAGAATCCAATTGCAACCTAATGGTTTGCAACTTGGAGGGAGATCTACCAATTCCCAAGTATTATTAAGCATTATGGATATTATCTCACTGTTAATAGGCTTTTTCCAGAACGAACTATCCGGATCAAATAACGCTTCCTTAACCAGCTTGCCGATTCGTTTTCCAACATAATTGATAGAAAATCGTGACCAAAAGACTTTTTCACTCTTGCCCTTTTACTACGTCTAAGTCCTTCATCTTCAATCTTGAGATGGACCGTTTGTAGTCTAATATTTAAAAGTTTCATCCTTGGCATATCTAGTTTTACAACCCAACGGTTCGCATAGGAAGATCAACCATCTTCCAAAATAGAATAGGATGTACTACTAACTGTTACCAATTATTTAACAGTTTCAATTTATTTTTTCTATCTTAGAAAATTTAGAACCAAAAGAATTAGTAACTTTTGTCCTCCAACTACATCTTGGTTTTTCTTCTTATTAAGAAGACCACCACAGTTTCTATAAATTTTCTTATTAAAATTTATGCATTTCCTATCATTTCAAGGAAGTATATTCTCAAAGAATATAACATGTCTTGCTTAAGTATTTCTACTTTAGCCGAATACCCCCACAGTTTAGGTATTTATAAAACAGCTTACGAATACTTCAAATTCGTTAGGAGTTTTTATCATAAAATATTTTTCCAAATATATGATGATCCATTCTTTTAACTGTTAACATTTTAACAGTTTCTATTAATACTTAGAAGTTCATATCAATAGAACTTATGTATTTCGCTTGTACCCCCACACTTGAGGTGTACCTCCACATATCAAATATTTTATGAATGTCCTAATTCATATTTAATATTTTCTTTTATGTGGAGTCATTAAATTGTAATAACCATGTTATCTCTTGACAACATAGTCATAACTATGTTCAAGTGAGGTCTCTTCAACCTTGGTCTCTTCAATCCTTTGTTTCGAAGAATACCGCATTGCCAATGGAAACGTAATCCATGGTTTTGGGTCCTATCTTAACCTCTTTAGGTTTAGATATTTCTACCTTTGCTAGGTATACCCACATAAGACGGAACTTATCAATAAGGAGTTCACCATCTCCTTAAAAGTTCTATCTTCCTTTTTTATGTGATTCAATTGATTGAGTGAGTAAGAAGCATTCGTTTGATAAATAAGTATCAGCGTCCCAACAATTATTTTTCAAACGGTACTACATACTAACCACCTCTATCACTACGAAATTCTTAATTGTTCATTAAGATGAATCACAAACCTTATTGTTTACTCAAAACTTTAAGGTTTTACTTTTCCTTTTCAAAAAGATGAACTTTGCATTATCAAATGCAATCATTAATAGAAGTAAAGAACTATCTATTTACTGTTTCTGGTTTGAACTGATTTCTACAAAAGAAATCATAATTGATTTTGCGAATCAAATTTCATTTTAGGTAGTAATTTTAAATTAACTCGTCGACTTAGTGAATTTAAATTTACACGACCTAAATGAACACGCCATAACAATTGGAACACTTCAAAACAAGTAAATAAAATTTGAAATTTTATTCTTCGCACTTAGGCGGATAAACAATTACAATTTAAGTTAAGGAGTCCTTCAACAAGGTACCCTTTACTAACACAACAATCACATTTGGTCAGTTCAACACTTATCCTGATAGACTAAGTTGCTCGAAGTTCAATGGAATGTTTCTATCTTCATTCACATTGGCTTGAAGAGGGTTTCCATCTTGGTTGTTGATTCTAGGATGTCGACATTCCCTAGCCATATGCCCGGGTTTGCCACAATTAAAACAACCACCTTTAACCTTCTTGGCGGTCCTCTTCACTTTCCCGGTGTTCTTTCTCTTGTTTCCGGTACTTCTTTCCACCAAGTTCACTTTCGGTCTTTTAGTCACAATACACATAGTATTGTGCATCTCGAGAAAGTCCCAAAGTTCTCTTGCGGTCTTTATGCCACAACACACTTTGTATTGTGCATAATCCAAGCCATTAAGAATATAATTACGACACAAGAAATCGCTGTGATTCCATGTATCCAAATCATTCTTTGCTTTGGATTCATCCTCGACGAATATCAATGGTGGATATTCCCAAAGAAAATGCACCAATTTTAATGTTGTCAAATAGACCAACATTTCCTGTTGCCACCTCTTAAAGTTCATCCCGGTAAGAATACCCGGTCTTTCCGCATGTACGAACACATGAGACGGAGGGAGAGTATTAAGAGGTGCAACCCTTGAGGTTGTACGTGAAGGAGGTTTCTTACCATGAACCGGGTGAGACGGTGTGGCATTGTTGAACGTAGCGTCACCTTGAGAAGGAGGCGTAACATTCCCTTGACTGGAGGAGGAGACGTCTTTCTCATTTGCCATCTTGAAGATCTTGAAGAAGCTTAAAATAACTCTTACGATTGTTGGAACTTGTGTATGGCTTCTTTAAGACTTAACAGAAAAACTGACAGCAAAAGTAACGGAGATTGAAAAACAAACGAATTCAAGTCGAGTCTTGTATTTAATACAATCTCCGTAAGAGTTATTTGTCCCGCACTGGTGCTTACGGTTGTATGACAAAACTCTAGTAAGATAAAACGACTTACTATTAGTTATAAGGAGCACTCCAATATAACTAATCTAACGAACAACACAAGGTTTTAGAACTTTGGACTTGAAAGATTGAATGCAACAATATGCAATGATTTGGGTATGTTAATCTATCTCTCTAGAGGGTAAAAGGCTCAGAATGACTGTGTATGTTAATTGAAATTCAGAGGGAAACTATTTAAAGAAAGTTAAAGGGTTCATGGCTGTTCACTCCAAGAGGTGCCAAAACTGTTCAGAATCTGAGCACGAGCGCGGCCGCTCTTGCCTTGAGCGCGACCGCGCTCTTATGCCAAGATCAAGCCCTTGTTTTACTTGACTCAGCGCGGCCGCTCTAGGCTGGAGCGCGACCGCGCTGAAGCCCAGAAAATTGCCTCTTCGAACAGTTGCGATTGATCAATCAGTCCAAGCACGTTTTGGCTAATTCAAATCAATTTTAACCCTTTATTTAACTTCCGTTAAGTTACAAAAACACTTGTCATTAATTCTCATTCACCCTAAATGGTTTAGAGACATTAAATAAGTATAATAATCTACAACAAATGTAGAATATAATCTGTAACAAGTCTCGTTAACACATAACGAACTTCCGTTAGAAACTAGATCAAAGTTAAATCTTAACTTTCCGTTATCTATTTCCAACAAAGACTATTGAAACTACCTCTGTTACATGTGCCTTGTTCCCTGTTTTGCTGGTGGGTTGTTACTGTCACTGCTTGCTTTATCTTATGTTCCTCTATATCTGCTTCAAGTTCAACATCTTGAGCAATTGTTTCTTTGTATGTGGGAAGATGTAGTTGGAAGGATTGACTCGTAGCTGGGTCCTCAAGCCCTTTGCAAACAACTTTATCTTTTTCTATTATGTGGAGATCATATGTGTTCTAAAACAAACCAACCCAGTGAACTTGGCTACATACTGTGTCACAGACATACTACCCTGCTCCAATTTAATAAACTCTGCTTCTCTTTTATCATAAATCTCAGATGGAACATACTGAGTAGTAAATTCCTCCATAATGTTTTCCCATGTGTGAGGTGTCCTGTCCTGATCCCATTTACCCTTTAACAATTGCCACCAATGCTCTGCTGCATCTTTAAGACCGAATACAACAAATATTATTTGTTCTTCATCAGTGCATCTCATGGCTTCAAATATCTTTCCCATTTCCTCTAACCATTGTTTAGCATTAGCTACATCTGGCTCTCCATCAAATGTGTTAGGATTCATCATCATAAAACTCTCAAGAACAGTAGTATGTTCGGGATTTACAGCCTCACGCCGTGGTGGGCTATCTGCATTAGGTTGTTGTTGTTGCTGGTTCTGATTCATAGAATTTACCTGTCTTTCCATAACTGTGATCATCCTCTCCATCATACCAAACATTGTATTCATATGATCTACAGGTTCAGGTTATACTAGTCTTGGCTGCTCAGGGTGATTAGGACGATTAACACTCTCGACTCGGTCTCTGCTCCCAGCCGCACTCGATCCTGCCCGACGGGATCTAGTACCAACCATTTTTGACAACCTACAGAAAAACACACATCGTTAATAACCCAACAACATAATCAACTTAAAAAGCCATAGATATGTTCCTGGTTTAAGCCAAACACGACTCTGATACCACTCTGCCACACCCCAATCTGAGCTCCTTCCCCGGAACTCCAAATTGGTGCATAAACGCTGCATACCTGTATTATATCTAAACTCAACCTGTTCAAACCACATGTTGGCTTTGGGGTTACAGACGCAGTGAAAAAGTTTATACAATAACAAAACCCTAGCCCTTAAATTCGTCTAGCATAAAGAGATTAGAAACATGAAATAGAATTTACATACCTTAATGCGATTTTATGTTGCTCAAAATGGATCTTCAAAAGCGAATCTCAAAATGAATCTCTAAAACGTTGATGAAGTTTTTGATCTTCTCCTTGTTCTTAACCTTGTGATGAATCAACGATTGAAGTCTTCAAGCTTTTGGTGATAAAGTAATCACCCTCTATCGGTAATCCACATGCGAATGGACCAAGAACACTTCTTGTTGGATTGCTAGATGATCACCAATTGTTGAATCAATATTCAACAATCAATGGCTATTTGGTAGAATGAATCTATGGAATTTGATCTTTGATTCGTAATCAAAATCAACCAATTAGTGTTTCAAAAACTCTAATTTTTGTCACATATGGCTGGGACAAAAGGATTCTATTTATACTTGTTATAAATCCCTAACCTTTAGGGAAAAGAGTCCTTTTTCCAAGCCAAAACGGGCTTCCAGCACCGCCAGGACGAGTCATCCCCAGGGGCACGACTTGTGAGCACGAGTCGTCCCAAGGGGCACGAGTCATCCCCTAATGCATGCTCTCTAATAGATTCGTCCTTGCCTTGGGGAATTGTTGGGCCAATTGGGGACGAGTCGTCCCCTCAGGGCACGAGTCATCCCTTGAGCCCAAAATTCACCCCTTTAGCCATTTTCAATCCGTTCTTTTGTGTGTGACCCTTTAGGAATTATATTTTATGTTGGTAGTGAGTTGAAACATCAACCTCACAAGACATAAGTGACTTCTAGCAAGTCGTTATGTCCACCCAATTAAATATAACATCAAAGCTTGATTCCTTGATAGATCAAATGTCACAATTCCTTTGTCCACGATGTCCAATTGAACAAGAGTCATGGTCCATGTCAATTCATACCGTTCAATGCTTTCTCGATTCTGAATATGTTGATAATCCAAATGCATTTGATCTCTATCAAATCACTTGAGTGTGGCCACACATTTCATCAACATCATTCATCGAGGGGCCCAAACAAACATCTCTCTCAACGAGAGGGACAAATCCCATCTTGACTTATCATTCTTCCCTAAATGAATCCAATCGTGCCAACATAGCCCTTATTGCTATCCGATTAAAGATAGTGTTAGACTATATCAAACACAATGTTCATTATGTGGAAGACGATGATAATCTCAGGTTCAAAGGATTCAATGACATGACTATCATGAGATTTAATCATGACACATATGACTATAGACCATGTCATAAATCTCATCGGTAGGTCATGTCCAATACTTGTTCTCTAGCAAGTATCCATAAGTGTAATGTGCATCACATGCATATAATCATCTCCATGATTATCCACTAGCAACTTATACTAGTTATTCATAATAACTAGGAACGCAGTTCAATAACAAACATGTAAACATATAGTGAACCAAATAAACTTTCTCTATAATAAATGATAAAGACGATTACAAAGCGGTTTAAGTTATAAGTTAAACATAACTAAACACCTAGGGCACTACACCAACAATCTCCCACTTGCACTAGGATCCATCTTTGTATCGTATACCCATGGACCTCACATGACCATCATGCTTTGCTTGTGCGAGGGGCTTTGTAAGCGGATCCCCAATGTTATCATCGGTTGATACTCTGCATATCTTAACGTCTCCTCGTTCTATGAACTCTTGAATGAGATGGAAACGTCAAAGTATATGTTTGGATCACTGATGTGACCTTGGTTCCTTTGCTTGCGCAATGGCACCATTATTGTCACAATAAAGTTCCACCGAATTAGTGATACTTGGAACAACTTCCAAGTCACTAATGAACTTCTTGATCCAAACTGCCTCCTTAGCTGCATCGGAGCTAACACGCTCGGAACTAACTGTATAAACAAACTCTATAGCTACACCAACCTACACAACATGTATATACAATATCATATAATCCACAACTCTTCTACAACCATATCGAAAAACTAAGAATACAAACTATAGCAGTGGACGTATATACAATAATAGAGGTAGCCAAAAGCATAGTTTATGTAACTCCACAACATCATCCTCACACCACACAATATATAAAAGTGAACTACCCAAAAGTCTGCCCGCGTTTTCCCTTCGAACTCAGCTCACCGACCTAACTAGGAAAGATCTGCTATATCCCTGTGAGCTAAGAAAAATAAAAAATAAAGGAAGGGGTGAGTCGAATACTTAGTAAGCTACTATCATGCATCTACATGGCATGCTACAATGCAACAAATATAGCATGTCAACTGAATAACTGAATCACTTTACTATCACTGAATAACAGAAAACACATATTATTGTATAACTGGATAAACACATATAAAATGATAAATGATCGAGATCTTCTCCGATCAACTGCACCCCGATCACCCCTATGGATATCAACATGAGCTCATAACTGGATGACTGTATACTGTGTAGGTACGCGCAACGACATCTATAACAGTAGTCCTTCAATCTACTGCTACAAAGTCAAGACTCAACTCGGCTAGCAAAAGATAAGTCACCCCTGTTACGGCCACTAACATGGGACATGTGACGAATTACAAACCAACAAAAATAGCATACTAGCACTCCGCCCTCATGTAAAATCGGTAATTCGTAACCCCACGACAAATGTATCACTGAATCACTTTATAATTGTATAACTATATAATTGTATAACTGAATAGCTATATAACATGTAATTGGACATCACAAGTAACCACGAGCATCTATCCCATAGCCAAAACCTATAATAAATAACTACGTTGATGTCGATTTGTAATAACGATGTCGATTCTGCTAATTAACTCGTTTTGGTTATAAACCTACTTTATGTGATCCATAACCCCGTAGGTACTCGCAGTTCAACTATTAACAATTTTTTAATCGAAAAATTATCAACTTTTATATTTATAGGTTAAAGAGTCAAAATAATTTCATAATTAACAATTACAATTATTTTCACAAAATAACAATTTTAAGAGCGATAGACCGTGTTAATTAAACATGTAGCCAAATTACATAATTAAACATGGATAGTAACTTATCAACTTCCGAAAATTACATCGGCTAAAATGATTATTGTTCGAGTAAAATTGATCACCTAGTTGAGCTTGATAATCGTACGGTGTTGAATTATTGAAATTGCAATCAAAATGATTTTAAAGTGAATTTTCTCCCTGAATAAAGAGTTGGTCTTATAAAAAACTAGTTTTTTCTCAAGATAAGGAAAAGCGTGTTTTTCAAAGCGCTGTTCAAAATAAACGGTGGCAATTTTGTAATTACTGGCAACTATGTTCAAAATAAACGGTGGCATTTTTGTAATTACTGGCAACCATGATAAAAGCCTGTGTTAATATTACAAATGACCAGTGATTTCATACTGGCATTTTATAAACATGAAACTGACACTTTTTACACGGGCACTTTTAAATACATGAACTGGCACTCTTCACACTGGCACTCTGTTACACTAACACTGGCACTTTGTTACACTAATATTTTTGCTGGCTCTCAAAAATATAAGCACTGGCATTCAAAAATACATGGACTGACATTTGAAAACACATTTACTGGCACTCAAAAATGCATATACTGGCACTCAAAAACACTGATAATTATTTTTGCTGATATTCAAAAAAACATGATCTGGCATTCAAAAAAAACATGGACTGGCATTCAAAAATTACAAGAACTGGCATTCAAAAAATACATTGACACTCAGTTACACACTTACTGGCACTCTATTATACACTAACTGACACTCCAAAATACATGGACTGGCACTCCAAAACACATACACTGGCATCTAATTACCCAGTCCACCAATGCATCAAATTCTCAAACTGGTACTCAAATACTTATAAACTGGCATTCAAAATTACATGAACTGGCATTGAAAAATACATGAACTGTCTGATTCAAATTCCCAAACAAAAACCAAACAAATGCAAATCCAATCACAAACTGGTACTCATTAAATCACAACACTGGTACTCATTAAATCACAAACTGGTACTCATTAAATCACAACACTGGTACTCATTAAATCACAACACGTTGTTGGCGGGACGGCGCCACTTTGGGTAGAGCTCGAAGAAGACGAAGATGAGAGAGGGGCCGGATTGTTGGCCGATTAGAGAGGTAATGAGTGATACCGATCGCTGTTGGAGTGCGGTGGTTTTGGGTAGAGGAAGAGGACCCGGTGGAAACGGTTGTTGAAGACGACGGAGGGAGAGCTTGGTGTTGTTGGAGGCGGCATCAATTGAGGTAGATAGGAAGATGAGGAAGGTGATTCCGGAGAGAGAAATGAGGATTGGGTCGCCGGCGAGAGAGATTTGGTGAGGAAAACCAATTGTGTTGGCCGGCAGTGGTTGAGGGAGACGGTGGGTTTAGTGAGAGGAAATTGGTGAGGAAGTGGGAGAGAGTAGTGGGCCGCCGGCACACTGATTTTAACACAGGGGAGAAGGCGTCGCCGGCGAGAAACGATTGGTTGAAGAAGAAGATTGGGGAGCGGCCTCTGTGATTTACGGCAAGAGAGAGAGAGAGGAGAGAGAGCAATTGAGAGAGAGAATGAGCCGCCCCTTTTTTAAAACACGTTTTTTGTTAAGTTAACAAAAAACGCGTTTCTTACAAGTTTTTGGCCTGAATAAAACCCTATGTTCCCTTATCCCGTTTTCCTCTATTTTATATACTGATCTTAAGGTAAAGTATGTTTTCTTCCTTTTATGCCCAAAGTTCTTTTATATATATATATATATATAATATATATATATATATATATATATATATATATATAAATGTTGAAAAGTAAATATGGTACACAACTTATGTCACGTGGCTTTCAAAAATGGACTAGGAAGATGATACTATAGAGTTGGGGTGAAAATGGTTCGAATCAGGAATTGGAGCAGCTATTCTCGAAGTTCGGTTTGGAAAAATTTACTTAGCGAAACAATAGTTATTGATTTGAGAAAATTTTAAAATGAGCCGAAGTATGAAAAAATTCAAACTGAACCGAAACAAACCGTTATGGTTTGATTTAAACCGCGGTTCAATTATTTGGTTCAAACCATGGTTTATAATGTTAGGAATTTTACCAATATTGCCTAAATCCTATTATGAGTAGGAAAATATTACTTATCCCATATTGGTTAGGAGAAGGAATAGTAATCCCATATCGGTTAGGAAAGAAGAAAAGTGGGTGTGCCTCCCCTATATAAATAGGCTTCACTATTTAGGATTTTGAGAGAACTTGTGAGAGTTAGCATATGTTTACAATTTAGAAAGAGAAATTGTACGCTTGTATGCGATTTTTGATGATATTCAAGAGTGTTGAGAGAGAGGGAGTCTCAATTCTTGTAATATCAAGAAATATATAGAAGTTATATTTTGGGTGGAGTAGGCTTTTAGCCGAATCAAGGAATATTGTGTGTTTTATCTTTATTTCGTGTGTGTGTTGTTTGATTTCTCTTGTTGAGAATTTCTTGTATGGGTGAGCGATCCTAAAAAGTGGTATCAGAGCTTTGGTTGAAGAGAAGAATTCGCATCAAGAAAAGAGAGCAAAAAATTGAAGAAAGAAATTGCAGATTTTGGTTCGATTTTTCCAGCGCAGCGGTGGAAAAATTGACGTAGAGCGTTCATTTACCGTTGGATCGGGTTGAATTTTGGTGAGTAGCTTCGAGACTAATAGATCTTAAATCTGAACGGTGAAGATTGGATTTTAATGTCCCAGGCATCGGGAATTATATTCGGACAGCAGCAGCAGTTTAAAGAAATTCATATTTTGAGGAATATGAATATTGGGATATCGAAGTATCAAGTCCCGACCTTCGATGGGAAGATGGATTTCATGGTGTGGAAGATGACAATTCAAGATGTGTTAGTTCAACAAGGACTTGATGAAGCTTTGGAAGAGAACAAGCCGGCTGAGATGAAAGATGTGGATTGGGCTAAAATTCAGAAGACAGCTTCGAGTAAGATAAGGTTAGTACTTGCTCCTGAAATTAAATATAGTGTTTTGAAG
Organism: Adenophora triphylla var. japonica; assembly: GCA_022495995.1. Classification (NCBI taxonomy): domain Eukaryota; kingdom Viridiplantae; phylum Streptophyta; class Magnoliopsida; order Asterales; family Campanulaceae; genus Adenophora; species Adenophora triphylla. The sequence continues at coordinate 101,450 of JAFEMH010003877.1, forward strand.
GAGAAAACACCGAGAGATATTGGGAGAAACTTGCTAGTATTTATGCGTCTAAATCATTGACTAATCGCTTGTTCTTAAAGATGGATTTATATTGTTTGAAGTTTGATGAAGGGGATAATTTACATGACCATATTAATTCTTTCAGTCAACTAGTATGTCGATTGTCTAACGTTGATGAGACAGTTAAAGATGAGGAGCAAGCTTTGTTATTGTTGGCTTCATTACCTAAGTCCTACAAGTCTTTTGTGCTGACGATGTTGACAGGTAGGACTACTTTAACACTTGATGATGTGGTTAAGGCGTTGAGGGATAATGAAAGAATGACGAGGAGTGATAGCTTCTCCATTGGTGACAGAGTACTAGTTGCGGAGGGTTCTGAAAGAGGGAGAAATTATAATCGTGGTGGCTCAATAGGAAGAGGAAGGTCTCAATCTAGGGGAGATAGAGATATGAGTAAGATTGAGTGCTTCTACTGTGGAGAAACTGGTCATATGCAGATACGATGCCCACAATTTTGTGAAGATTGGAAAAGTTTGCATGGTGTGAAAGAAAAGAAAAAGGTTGATGAGAAGAAGGTCAACACAATTGATAGTGTTGATGAAGATTTTCTTTTGACAGAGACTGTAGCTGCTGCTGAAGTGATTGAAGAAAAGAAGTCTGAATGGGTGTTAGATTCAGCTGCTTCAGTGCATATTTGTAAGGATCAAGCTATGTTTGACACTTTGCGAACAGAGGGAAATTTTGGAGATATCAAAGTTGGTAATGAGCAGAAATTGAAGATTGAATGTGTTGGGAGTATACATTTCAAGCTTCATGATGGGACTGTGAAAACTGCTTTGAATGTAAAGTATGTTCCTGGTGCGACTGCGAATTCGCTTTCACTAGGAGTTTTGACATCTCATGGGTATCGATATGTTGGAAGAAGGTAGACGTGCAAAGTGTATAAAGAAAAACGCTTGATTCTTCAAGGGAGAAAAGGTGCGAGGAATATTTGCTACTTGGAGGGGCAATCCTTTCGTGGAAGATCCTTATGTGATGACAGAAAGGAGAAGAAGATTGGGAAAAGTGTTCGCTTCTCAGGTGTTGATGAGATTTTAGGGAAATTTGGTCAAGGGGATATTTGTTAGGAATTTGACCAATATTGCCTAAATTCTATTATGAGTAGGAAAATATTACTTATCCCATATTGGTTAGGAGAAGGAATAGTAATCCCATATCGGTTAGGAAAGGGAAAAAGTGGGTGTGTCTCCCCTATATAAATAGGCTTCACTAGTTAGGGTTTTGAGAGAACTTGAGAGAGTTAGCATATGTTTACAATTTAGAGAGAGAAATTGTACGCTTGTATGCGATTGGTGAGGATATTCAAGAGTTTTGAGAGAGAGAGAGAGAGAGAGTTTCCATACTTATAATATCAAGAAATATATATAAGTTATATTTTGGGTGGAGTAGGCTTTTAGCTGAACCACGGAATATTGTGTGTTTTGTCTTTATTTCGTGTGTGTGTTGTTTGATTTCTCTTGTTACGAATTTCTTGTATGGGTGAGCGATCCTAACATATACCGCAGTTCAAACCACGGTTTATACTGCAGTTCAAACCACGGTTTATACCGCAGTTCAAACCACGATTTATACCGCAGTTCAAACCATGGTTTATACTAAGATAAGGTGATCACATGACATTTGGTGTGTTGGTGAATTGAAATTGGGTAGTGTGGCGAGTAACTTGTTTGTTTACCCTTTAAGTTCTAGATAATGATAGATAAAGGGTCGGCGGATTTGAGGTGCGGACCTGAATGAACGCTCGCCGAAAAAATAGGAGTCACCACACCATTTTAAAGGAAACATTGAAAACCTTTTAAAATGAGAAAATGGGTTCGGGGGTCAGGTTACGTGTTGGGAAGAACCGAGAGTTCACCCAATACGCCTCGTCCGTGGACGAGTCTTTCTAATGTTCAACATCCAAAACATTCAAGAGTGTGTGCAAATTGTGTGTGACAAAATATGTGACAAAATGCATATTAATGCTTTGTTTTATTGCTCAAAGGGAAACATTACATCTGGTGAGCCATGGATCATGGGAGGCCACATCCCATATTACATTAGAATCTGGACAAATTACAATTGAAATGAGCCTTCTGCAGAGGACACATTATGTCGCGTGACACAACAATGCACTTTGCAGAGGCTTTACAAATTAAGCACAGAAATGACATAGATCTACCCAATCACCTCGAATGAGAGTGGATATGGAAGATCCTCACTCTGTTTTGAGTGAAAAGTGATCTGAATGAACAAACTTACAACTGAATTAAATCGAACCACAATACCCAATCAACTCAGAGACCAGCGAATTCACAATGAATTGACCAAGGGGATGTGGATATAGGGAGATCCACACTCCCTTGGCCAATAAGCAACAAATCTAATGAAATCACATCATGAACATCAATTAAACCAATCAACTCAAAATTAAACAGAGAGATGGCGATTGCCACCTGATAATTAAAGCGGATGGAGCTCAATTATCAGGTGGAGGAATAGAAATTGAATTGAATTAACAAAGTATGATTAAGAGAGAAGGGAAGGGAATTTTTACCCTTGTAGATCCACCACCAATACACCAAGTTAGGTGTATTGGCCTTCAATTCAGCTTTTGGACGCGGAATTGAGCACAGGTGGGGTGCTAGCCTTCAGATCTTCAATTGGTGTGGGTTGTGTGAAGGTCTATGGGTGAGATGTATGAGAGATGAAGAAGTTGGAAGGGAATTGGTGTAGGTTCTTGTGTGGAAGGGTGAGATGTATGAGAGATGGCTGCCTCGGGGCGAGGACGTATAGCCGAAGGAACGGATGGCTGCCTCGGGGCGAGGACGTATAGCCGAAGGAACGGATGGCTGCCTCGGGGCGAGGACGTATAGCTGAAGGAATGGATGGCTGCCTCGTGGCGAGGACGTATAGCCAAAGGAATGGATGGCTGCCTCGGGGCGAGGACGTATAGCCGAAGGAAAGGATGGCTGCCTCGGGGCGAGGACGTATAGCCGATGGAATGGATGGCTGCCTCGGGGCGAGGACGTATAGCCGATGGAACAGATGGCTGCCTCGGGGCGAGGACGTATAGCCGATGGGACTTGACTGTTAGGGGAGTCACCCGAAGATTTGACTGATGCTCTTAGGAAAGTAATTGAATGAGATATGCTTTCATACCTGTCGTGCTTACACATAGTTGTTGGAGAGGGGCCCGATCTTCTTTGCTGGGTCGTGAGAGGTTGTAGCTGCCGGAGGGTCTCATGCCATTTTTGTTGATGAATTGTTGGTTTGCCTAGTGAGGGACGGTCTTTGTTGACGGCTGGTTGACTTTGGCGTCATGAACTTCGCTTGATGGGACGTTGAATTTGGGGTCATGAACTTTGCTTGGTAGGACATGGATTTCGCTTGCTAGGGAACAGATTTTTTTATGCTTTGGCGGCGGGGGGCCGATGATACTGGTGAACATTGCTGGGGGTTGTAGCTGCCGGAGGGTCTTATGCCACCATTGCTGATAATCGTGGCTGCCGGAGGGACCTATACCACTGTCGATGATTGCTGGGTGGCCGTTCATGGGACGGTCTTTGTTGATGATTTGTCATGCAGAATAGGCTTTGAAGTCGTCGAGACTGGTGAGCATTATTGCTTGGATACTGGGACAACTGGAGCTCTTTTTGACAAGCATCGCTTGGAGACTGGGCAGCTGAGGCTCTTTTCGACGGTGCTGATGAGTCCGAAGGTGGCGGGCCTGATAAAGATGATAAAGGCGGGGTCTGCCACCTGCAGGATTTGGAATCCTTGTCCAAAATTGTGATTCGAGGAGCAGTCCTCACGGTCAAATTATGATCACTTGATTATTGTACCCTGGGGGGGGAAACAAAACACTCAAGGCACTTTGCACTTTTATTTGACTTTTTATTTATGCATTATTAATCTTTTGTTGCACGAGTCCATTTCAGCTGGGGATGGAATGGAGTGAGGAATTTGCACGGCTCGATGAGCAGATACGTATGTAGTAGTTGTGCTATGATGGATTGTGTATGGAACGAATGTGTTTATATGGTGATGCGTTGTCCCATGAGGTGGGGAAATGTATGAGTGATGGATGATTTGGTGCAGCTTAGGCAGGTCAGGGATGCTCCCGGGAGTACTGGTTGCAGTAGGTTGATTGTTGCTGATGAGAACAAAGTGTGTCGCGCACCCGAGGAGGCAAGCAGCAGAGAATGTGCAGAGAATGATCCTGGCTTGGCGAAGCCCCAGTTGATAATGCAAAGCAAACCTGGAGGGAAATCTGGTAAGGAGAGCCTGAGGGATATCTTAACCAAAGCCCCAGCTTGAGGAAATTCCATGCAGCTTTATCGCAGACAGAGTCATCTTGTGGCCAAAGAGGCAACTCATCATTTCAGACATTAGTCAATCAGTCACTGGACAAGACTCGGGAATGTTTACGTGCAGGGGCACATCTTTCGAGGGTGGGAATGGATCCCGATTCTGTGACACACTCTCTTTTGGGTTTGACTCTTTTGGAGAGTATAAGCATCACAAGGTGTGGAAAAGTGTATGGAAGCCCCTGCTAACCGAAAACAGTGTTTGGCTCTATCTTCCTATGATGTAGAAAGAGAAGACTTGTCGAGACACTTGAAAACTTGTCTTATTCGTGATGATCACAAAGCTGCTTAAAACCCTTTATTGATGTTCGGGTTATTCGACCACTAATCCAGATATGAACAAATATTTTGATTAATCCCGAGGAGAAAACCAACTGATATCGAGAATCAAACTCGAAAGGATGGATGGTGTATAGGGACGGCCCTTGAGGAGACTGGATTTTTCTGAGTTTTGTTTGTGATTTTGACCGGACCAGTTATGGTTGCCTACGTTCCCCTCCTTGGGAGGAGCTCAAGTCGTCGTAGTTCAGGCTTATCCCGATTGAAAAGAGAATGAACGTTGAAATCCGAGGATCTGAGGATCTTTGAGGATTTGGAGAATTGAAAGAACATGTCCTCTTGGAGTGTCGATGGGAGACACGGATGCGAAGCCCCAGTGGGACATTCACGGCAAGTTTTTGAGGAGGAGAAACGAAATATGCTCACATGAAATGTCAAATGGATGGATTGAATTTGCACAATCTTTGATTGATGGTCTTGAACCGGGATGGATTTGGTTCCAACTTAAGCAAGCAACAAAGCATTGATCTGATTTAGCCCTCAAAGATATTTGGACTGAAACTGTTATCCGGTAGGAACTGCAACTGGGTTTCAGGGTTTCGATCGGCCCTTGGGTAATTTGGAATATCATGACCTCTTAAGACGAGAGGTCGGCTAGGCCTTTTGCTGACTGAACCTCTAAAGATGAGAGGTTGTCTTGCAGGGATGTGTTTGGGGTTTCTAAGGTGAGGAAATTGATTTGCCTCTAAGAATGAGAGGTCAATCTTGGGTTTGCCAAGGTCAAAGGTAAGGGTAATGGGAATATCCTCTAAAAATGAGAGGATGGCTCGGGATTGGTTAGAGGTAATGGTGAGGGGATATCCATGCTGTCTCTTTATTCACTCTGAGACTCCTCTTTGAGTAGCGAACGGATCCTTTGACTTTTGCTTTCGAGAGGATGCTAGGGACTAGGCTCTCTTTCTTATCTTCTGCTCTTTTTTTGTTCTTTTTTTTGTATTTCTGTCTCTCTCTCTTTTTTCAATTTTATTTTTTGAGAGGAAAATTTCAGCTAGTCCCTAGAATGGATTATTGCTTTCCGTCGTTCTTGAGCATGGAAATGGTCGATCTTCTTTTGAATCATGGGAGCCCCAAGGATAGTCCATCTTCTTTTGGATATGGTTAGACGGTTTTCAAAGCGCGCCGATCTTGAAATGAAGGGACATTATTTAGTGAGGGTGAGGTAATGGCTTTCCTAGGGTGAAAGGTTTCAGCTGCAGTCTGTACCGGATGATCTAAACGAGATTAAAGCCTCCTTGATTGCTTAAGCTTGATTGAGGAAGATTCATGCAAATTCTTTGAGCAACGAAACGATGAGGATGATGAAAGGGATGTGAGCATAAGATGCAAGATGGGGAGTTGATAAGCCCCAGTTTGGGAAAGATATCAGTCGATTTTCTCACTCAGATCAATTTAAATATTAGTCATTTCAATGCATTAGTGATTAAGCAGCGCAAGTGATCATTTAGAATAAAACCATTTCAATTGAGTGTAATGCAGGTGTTCAAGTTATGTCTCGAGTCTAGCAAGAAGAGAAATAAATATTTTTTTCACTGCAAAGCAAGAACTGGTCCAACGTGGACTCGACAGACTCATGTCCCAAAGAGGGACATTCTAGATCCTACAAAAACTGATTGACTTTTTCAACCTCAGATGGAATGAAGAGCATCGCTGACATTGATGGGGTGGGGACCCTTCTCGATCTTTCTATCATTCACAAATCGTCTTCCTTAGTTCGAGCACTCTGAGCGAGCAACCGGGCCTCCCGCTCACAGGGGAAAACGGCTTCAAGGGTAGCTCGCAACTTTTCGATGGACACACCATTTGCACTTTGCTGACCCACGGGATACGAACTTCCAGACTGGTGGGCCATAATCTTCTCTGCACCGAGCATTTTGGATTTTGAATCAGATGGACGACCACTCGGGCACTTGAACTACTTCCGCCTTGGGAATATGGACCAATGATCGCCGGGAACGAGAGCACACACCCAACTTGCCGTAGCTGGAGAGGAGAGAGCGTGTATAAGGCGGAGGAGTGAGAACTTTGAGATGGTATGGGAGAGGGAGGAATTTCGGAAGGAGATGGACTCATGCAACATCTTATTAGTGTTCAAGTAGAAAACAGTGTCTTTTAAGTCCTAGAGACGGTTGGAAAAGGCTAGTCCTTTATTTCACGCAATCTAGACCTCGGGGGAACCTAGGGAACACACCATTCAAAAATACAACAAATGTATTGATTAAAAATTAATAATAGGCAATAATACCTAGACAAAATCGAAGCATTTATGGAACGGACGAGCAGACCCAATTTCTGGAGAAATTTGGGCGGCAAAACGGGTATTCATGAAGAAATTCAAGGAAAAATCCGACATGACCTCTCGTCGGTGCACGTTGACAAAGCGGTATGATCTCTCGTTAGGACACGTCATGAGAGTGACATGTCCCCACGTGAAACCATGTTGCATTGGCAACATGCCCACATGTGCTAGGTTTTGGGATATGTACGAAGGCCTATTATAAATTTTGAAACGATTCATTTTAGTGTATTTGAAAATGGCGTGTCAAAAACCAACTGTTGGGGTAAGCTTTAAAAGTGTGGCGCCACCTATGATGCACTAGGGAGATAGGTTTGATATTAGGCGCTCAAGCGTAGGCGAATTTCATGGCCGTCCGCGATGCAGTCAATCGCACCCGAGGGTTCTAGATCTACGTGATGTAGTGTGCGGATGACTAGATTCCTTTATTTTGCGAAAATCATTTTTTTTATTTTTTTTTTGAAAAAGGGGGAATAAAGGAAAATACACACACATACTAAACCCCACAGAGATACAATAATCAAAGGAGCATGAAATTTGATCACAGGGCAGCCCCACAATCACAACCTGTATCAGAGATATAATCCTGCTGAGTGGCATCTTCTGTCACGCTACACAGGACATCAAAGGCACGTTCTGTCGCATGGCAGAAGAAGCCATGCACCCAGAATCTGAACAAAAGCCAAACTAGCCCCAGCCTCCAAGCACAACCAAGGGATCAACACCAAGCCCCAGCACAATCAAACAGGAAGCAAGGGAAGGGGAATAAAGCAAAGTAATAAACGCATTTACTCACATATAATGTCACCAACAAATGCACACACAAATGAATGAAGTGAACGTTGAACAAACACGAAAGTTTGACCCACTTTTGAAAACCAAGTTTCAAATGTCCCCATCGGAGTCGCCACTGAATGAACGCTCGCCGAAAAAATAGGAGTCCCCACGCCGTTTTAAAGGAAACATTGAAAACCTTTTAAAATGAGAAAATGGGTTCGGGGGTCAGGTTACGTGTTGGGAAGAACAGAGAGTTCACCCAACACACCACGTCCGTGGACGAGTCTTTCTAATGTTCAACATCCAGAACATTCAAGAGTGTGTGCAAATTGTGTGTGACAAAATATGTGAAAAAATGAATATTAATGCTTTATTTTATTGCTCAAAGGGAAACATTACATCTGGTGAGCCATGGATCATGGGAGGCCACATCCCATATTACATTAGAAACTGGACATATTACAATTGAAATGAGCCTTCTGCAGAGGACACATTATGTCGCATGACACAGGATCTGAGGGTTGAGTTGTGTCGCGTGACACAACAATGCACTTTGCAGAGGCTTTACAAATTAAGCACAGAAATGACATAGATCTACCCAATCACCTCGAATGAGTGTGGATATGGAAGATCCATACTCTGTTTTGAGTGAAAAGTGATCTGAATGAACAAACTTACAACTGAAGGATGATCTCTGCAGATGGACGCGATGTATCACGTGACACAGGACATGCTTAGCCTGATGTGTCACGTGACACATGTTGTTCATATGCAGAGATCTTACAAATTTCAACCAGAATCAACAGAGACTAAATTAAATTGAACCACAACACCCAATCAACTCAGAGACCAGCGAATTCACAATGAATTGACCAAGGGGATGTGTATATAGGGAGATCCACACTCCCTTGGCCAATAAGCAACAAATCTAATGAAATCACATCATGAACATCAATTAAACCAATCAACTCAAACTTAAACAGAGAGATGGCAATTGCCACCGGATAATTAAAGCGGATGGTGCTCAATTATCAAGTGGAGGAATAGAAATTGAACTGAATTAACAAAGTATGATTAAGAGAGAAGGGAAGGGAATCGTTACCCTTGTAGATCCACCACCAATACATCAAGTTAGGTGTATTGGCCTTCAATTCAGCTTCTGGATGCAGAATTGAGCACAGGTGGGGTGCTAGCCTTCAGATCTTCAATTGGTGTGGGTTGTGTGAAGGTCTATGGGTGAGATGTATGAGAGATGAAGGAGTTGGAAGGGAATTGGTGTAGGTTCTTGTGTGGAAGGAGGAGAGAGAGAGGTTCTGGTGCGAATTTGGTAGAGTGACGTTGTGGAGTGGAAAAGGGTTTTTGAAATGAGAGGCAGAGGGCTCTATTTATAGCTGCTGCTGATGGACATGGTGTGTCGCACGACCTTCTGTATCAACTTTCCGTGGCTTCGAAGTGTCGCATGACTTAAGCAAGCCATAGCTGTTTTTGGCGCCAAACGCTGCTTCTGGAAAATTCTGAATTAATTCCTTAAAAGTCCAAAGCAGTTAATTCCCTGTAGGTCCTTTTGCATGGAAAAATTACCTAACAATACTCCCTTCGCAAGAAACTTATAAAAAGAATTCAGAAGTCTCGGAGCGGACCGGGAATTTACCAAAACGCCCCTTAATGCAATTTTATCAGATTAAAATGCACCTAAGAGGGTCGTGAATTGGATTGGCGTACTTACAGGACCATGGAAGATAGAGAAAAAGAGGGATGGGTAGAGGAAGGAAGAAGGAAAAGCAATTATTTGTCCATGGTGTGGTTGTACAGATTTAAAATTGAATAAAAGGAAAAAAAAATGGAGAAGAAGAGATGGGGAGAGAATGACGGCTTGAAATTTAGATTTTAGGGTTTGTGGGAGATCTGAACAAGATCTCATCTTTTATACTATTAGGGTAATATTGTAAATAAGGAAATACCAAGGGTTAAGGAGTATAATAAGAACTAAATGTATACAACTTTTACATATGCTGGCGGGGCGGGTCGGGTCGGGTGGTGCGGGTGGGCGGTCTGTATCGAACCCAAACCCGAGCCCGACGGGTTTTGAGAACAGCTTACTGAACCCGACCCGTTCAGGTCGGATAGATGTCGGGTTCGAGTTGGGTTCGGATGGATTGCCATCCCTAATCATTATACTCCTTTTTTGTTTGTTTTTAATGCTCAATTCTTCCAACAAATAAGCTTGGTCAAAGTCACATAGTTTCAGATACACTTAGTGAGGCATCAAGGTCTCACTGGCTAGTCAAAAGTCAATGTGTCAACTTTACTATTGACTGAAATTTTAGCTATTTTTGACTGCTCATTACGAATTCTACACCTTATCAAATTATAGGAATAAGGAATCATTGGAAAACCTTTTATGTCTAGTTTCTAACGCATTTTTCAGTTCATCATTCCGAATTTTCAACACAAAGTTATGCCTATTTTAGCACATACTAGTCAATCTGCCACTAAATTCGAATTTAACTAATTTTTTATATTTTCTTTTCTACTTTGCATATTTTAAAAGTATATAAAACACTTGTAACAATATAACATGTCAAATAGCAACTAGTATAAGTGATACCTATATGACATGTAAGAATGATGTAAAGTCGCAATGAAAGTAAACGTGAACTAAGCTAAGCATGACGGCTCGATAGGTTCTTACACTTAACCCATCATAAGCAGTGTTTAAACCACAATCAGTATACGTGCTCAAGATCAACCTTTTTAACCGTGTGTTTAATATTATTTTCCAGACATTTAATCACTTAACATAGATGTATATCATAACTATCTTACTTAAATTCTCATGTCAATTATCATTAGATTAATAACTTTCCCATCAATGGTATGAGGAGGCCGACTATTAGTGCAAAGCCCTTTCGGCGACATGTCAATGTAGCGTCATTAATCATTAGATCATTAACATAGTTCTAAGTCACATAGGGTATAAGTATGATCACATATTGATCAATAGACCTCACACAATGATGAAGCATGTATGATTCAATCACTTTCGAGTCGCTTTATAGTCACATACAATATGATATATATGCTACAATGGAACTCTCACTCGAATGGGCATATCATACTCGAACACCATACGAATCTTAGTCTAGTTGTTCGTATAGCATCTAACTTGAGTCCTCAAAAGCAGTCACTCTTCTAGTGCCTCTTAAGGATCTCACATTCGGACTTTTCACAAGGATATTCGAAGTTGCGAACCATAAAACTTTGAATAGACCCATGTATAAAGTTGGTCTCATCTTAACCGTATGTTAAGGCGATATATGATAATGTCATTTGCACGCCCCCTTAATAACAAGTGTCAAATACATTTTATTATTTCATCTTGCTTGATCGGATAGCGACAAGGCGAATTACCCATGTGAGAGGGCCAATTCAAAGTCTTTAAACATCATTTTAATTAAAATGTATACCACATAATAATCACATTTCATATACATAATAAGAAATGAAATCACATTTCACATACATAATAAGAAATGAAATAAAATTTATTAAATTCAAACGATAATGAAAATTATAATGTCACAAATGTGTTCTAATATAATAAATTGAATCCTACACGCCATTGGACCCTACACAAAGATCAAAAAGTCTCTCTGAAGAGAGTCTTAATCATAGGGTATGCCAACACATTATTAGTAGGATTATATTTTAAAACTACATTCACTCTTTCAACTAATAAACTAGTGAAATGACATCTAATCTAAATACGATTGGTTACAAAACTTGAGATACCTTTTGAATCTCTAAATAGTCAAACACACAATTAATTACTATTTGACCATTCACATTTCTTTTACCATCTATATGTTACAAGAATCTTTATTGACCATATAGTTTCCTGATTATTAGGAAAATACATTCAAATACTTCTTGCTTAACCAAGAAATAACTACTCCATATGAGAAATGTATATTCTAAGTAGATTTGCGCACATCTACACATCATCCTTAATATATATACATGTAACTTCTTACGTTAAAATCCCCAACTTTCAAAAAAAATTCATTAGACTTTTAGTACCACATAGGTAGCCAATAACCTTTATAACCACCAACATATTAGCAGGATAAATGTCATACTGGAAACAATCTATTATCCCTATAGCAAAACAAATGTTAGGTCAAGTAAGCACAAATAGAAAACACCATATGACTAACCACATTTGCACATAGAGTTCTTGTGACGACCCCAACCCTAGGCACTTATTTTAAATATTAAATTATATGCTTTTAATATTTATGTTATCTTTATGTGTTCAATTATGTCTCTAAATTCTTAAATTAAGATAAATTGGGTGAAAAGTAAATTGAGGAACTTATGAGAATTTATTGGACATTAAATAAAGAAACTAGGGGAAATAATAAAAATGGGAAAATGCTAAATAATATGGGGAGGTTAAATGAGTAGGATGAATTAATGGGATAAGTGTTTTTTTAAATTAATTTGGGTAGGATGAAGCCTTGGATTAATTCCCCATGGGGGGCCAAATTACTCCCTTTCCCCTCCTTGTGCCAAGTGTCCCCTCCCCATCACCTCTCTTACTACCCTTCCCCTCCCTCTCCTTCATTTACACAAAAATTAACTAGAGAAAGCTTAGAGAGAGACCTCCATTGAAGCCTTGCCCAAGCTTTGAAGTCAATACATTCTTCATCAAAATTCAAGTCTAAGAGCACTATTAAAGTGGGATCATCTAGAGGAAGCTATCTAGCTAGAAAGATCAATCTTCCCTTCTAAAATCCATGTGAGTTGTTATGATTCCTTCTCCTATGTGTTCATGAGCTCTTTGAATGTTGTTCTTGTTCTTGTATTGATGATTTCTTGCTTGGGAAACCTAATGGGAGTTGAATGATTGAAGAATGGAATTATTTAAAGTTAGGGTTCTTGGTAGATCATGTAAAAAGGGTTTGAAATGGGTGGAATGGGTAGATGTAAATGATCTAGGATAACTTGGTTTGAATTTACTTGTTTTTATGGGACTTGGTAAGATGAAGTTATGATTTGGTGTTCTTGAACTTAACTTAGTAAGAAGGACTTGGAACCTAGGCATAAATGTATGAAATCCGAATTCTGGGCTGGAGGCTTGGGCGGTCGCCCAAGGGGGGCTGAGCGGCCGCCCAGGCTAGCAGTAACTTCAATCAATTGGGAATTTCACTTGGGCGGTCGCCCAAGTGATGAGGGCGGTCGCCCATGTGGGCAGAAACTCACTTCCCCTTTGGCAATCCACTTGGGCGGTCGCCCAGTGGTATGGGCGGTCGCCCGAGGCCACCGAACCAATATTTCTCGATTTGAACTAGGATCGTTTAGCAAGTTGTTGGCCACTTATAATTGGACACTCCCACTTGGTAATTGAACTTGAACCTTCACTTAGGCCTTGTATCCTTGTATATGGAATTTGTAGGGTAGGTTAATGATCCCTCATTTCCTTACTTGATGTTATATATCTTGTTGTTGATATTGTTTAGTGCATTCATAAATTGTTGCACTTTGATATTGATTGGGCATGAGTATATATTACCATGTAGCTATTATTTATCCCTTTTGTGGATTTTATTCAAGTATCTATTATGTGCTTGATATGTGTGAGTCAGCTGACGTTGGGGGTATAACAGAATACGATCAATTATGGAAGTGTGACCTAATGTGATCGGATTATGTTATATCTGTGACCGTCCCCTCCTGTGGCCACAGGTTGGGGTTATAGCGTCTGTATTGAGCCAAAAGCCTTACAGAGTTGCTACTGTCTTATATGGTTCCCTGAAAAACGGGTCTTATAAGACGTGAGTATTGCTTAAGCAGCTCACTGTAATTGGAGTATTATTATATCCAATGTTGTACGACTACTGTTCAGACGGGAAAAGGTAAACCAAGGTAATGGAATGTGTTTATAGCTTTCCCAAGGTGTTATGTGCGACTTGTTATATGTTGCATTTATTTGGCATATTGCTGCATCCATAATAGCTTGCTGAGATTTATTCTCACCCCTCTCCCTTTACTGTTTTAGATCCCGAGACAGGAGGACCGCCCAAGTAAGGACGGAAAGGAGTTTGGCTGTGAGCATTTTGGGATATTGTCGGGGTACGTTAGGTTGGCGTAGAAATTATTTTGTCATAATTCCCCTTGGGAGTTTGTAATTATAAACTTTATTTTCTACGTTAAAAACCAATATCTTTTGTAACTAAACAGTTGATTGTTTTCAAAGTTAGTTATCTCCTCCTCCGATGTGGAGTTGAGTGGAGTTCTTTTGAAATGTTATATTATTAATGCTTATGTTTGAAAGTCAAAGTAAAGTTTTAAAAGTTTAGTGTTTTTGGGTTAGTTTGGGGACGCACCAACTCGGGACACGTGTAGGTTCCGGTCGGGGTCCTCAGCTTGGTATCAGAGCTCGGTTAGAATTCTTGGGTAGAGTCTAGCTGAGTGAGAGTGTGTGGTAACTGACGTCGAGTGTTTAATGCAGGAGTTTGTTGTAATGGCGGGAAATGAAGGTGATCCGAATCTGGGTTTGGGTGGTGTTGGTAATCCGAACGCCGAGATGATGGACATGTTCCGAGGGTTCCTTCAGCATATGGCAACTCAGAATCGAATTTGAATCAGAATCTAGGCAGACAAGGGCAACATGGTTTGGAGAAGTTCGTGAAGATGTCTCCTCCTAGCTTCAACGGAGATCCGGATCCGGTGAAGGCTGAGAGGTGGCTTGAGGCTATGAACAAGATTTTCGCAGCTATGGAGAGTACGGATGCGGAGAAAGTGAGATGCGCCGTTTTCAAATTGGAAGGACCAGCGGAGCATTGGTGGCAAGTGGTAAAGGATGGTTGGGACCGAGATTTGACACCGCGGACGTGGGAGAACTTCACGCTCAAGTTCCGAGATCACTTTGTGCCGATGGTTACTAGGGACAAGAAAGAAGGCGAGTTCTGAAGCCGGAGCAAGGGACCATGACGATAGCGCGTATTCGGACTAAGTACACGAGTTGGCCCGATATTGTCCCCATTTGGTGCCGAGATGAGGAGAGGCGAGTTTACCGGTTTGTGAAAGGTTTAAGAGTTGAGTTTCGGGAAGCGGTTGTTGACGCATAACTTCGCCAATTTCCAAGCAAAGCGTGAATATGGCGTACCGGATTGAGAACGACATAGAGGAGCATCGTGGTAAGAATGAAGGAGGAAACGAGGAACAGATTTCGGGGTCAAGGATCGGGACGAGAATAGAGTGCGGCCGAGGACTTTCACCCCGGAGCGAATCGAGGAGGTCATGTGGCGGCTCCGGCAAATCGTGCGACTTCCGGTCGGCTTGGGACAACATGTGGGTTTTGCAAGAGGATAGGGCATTCCGAAGACAAATGTTGGAGCAAACAAGGCAAGTGTTTGGAGTGTGGATCGCCGGGCCATTTCGGGAGGAATTGTCCCAAGTTACGGAATAAGCAAGCGACGGAGTACCGGATTCGGGGGTCAAGGTAGTGGTGTGAAGAGAGATGTTGATGGGAAACCTAAGGATAAAGTCCAAGGTCGTGTGTTTGCTTTGGGTCGAGGGGAGGTCGATCCTAATGCCGTCATTAGAGGTATAGTTCTGTCTCGGGGAGTTAAGGCCCGCATTCTTATAGATCCCGGGTCTTCCCATTCATTTGTGGCGTCTCATTTTGCATTCTCATTGCATATCTTGCCCGAATCTATGCCTTATGTGTTAGAGGTCTCTACTCCTATGGGAGAGAGCCTTGAATCTTCTTTGATATATCGTGGATGTGATGTGACTATATGTGGGCATGTATTGCCGGAGGATTTGGTCGAGTTACCAATCCGTGATTTTGATGTGATCCTTGGTATGGATTGGTTGAGTCGAGTGCCATGCTTTGGTAGACCGTCGTAGGAAGCGAGTCTCATTTTCTATGCACGATGTGCCTACATTTATATTTGATGCCGATAAATCTATGTTCGGGTTACATGTTATTTACGCCTTAAAAGCTAGAAAGATGCTATCTAAGGGGTGTACGGGTTACTTAGCTTATGTGGTAGATTCCAATAAGAAGTCTCCCGAGTTAGCTCATGTTCCGGTTGTGAATGAATTTAGTGATGTGTTCTCTAGTGAGTACTCTATGCCTCCGGATCGTGAGATAGAGTTTTGTATTGACTTAGTAGCAGGTACCGCTCCTATCTCTAAAGCACCCTATAGAATGGCTCACGTAGCCGAGTTAAAAGAGTTGAAGGTCCAATTGCAAGAATTGTTAGACCGAGGTTTTATTCGTCCTAGTGTGTCTCCGTGGGGAGCACCGGTCTTGTTTGTTAGGAAGAAGGATGGTACCTTACGATTGTGTATTGACTATCGTTTGTTGAACCAAGCCACCATTAAGAATAAGTATCCTCTTCCGCATATAGATGATTTGTTTGACCAACTCCAAGGTTCCGTTATCTACTCAAAGCTTGATTTGAGAAGCGGATACCATCGATTGAAAGATTAGGCCGGATGATGTTGCTAAGACAGCTTTCCGTACTAGATATGGTCATTATGAGTTTGTGGTGATGCCGTTTGGGTTGACTAATGCTCCAGCCGTGTTTATGGATATGATGAACCGTGTCTTCAAGCCTTATCTCGATAGTTTTGTGGTGGTCTTTATTGATGATATTCTTGTGTATTCTAAGTCCCGGAAGAAGCATGAGAATCATTTGAGGATTGTCTTGTCCGTTCTTCGTGAGAAGCAGTTGTATGCTAAGTTCAGTAAGTGCGAGTTTTGGCTTGAGCAGATTTCTTTCTTGGGGCATGTTGTGTCGAGTTCGGGGATTTCCGTGGATCCTGCAAAGATTGAAGCCGTGGTTAATTGGAAGCAGCCTTCGACCGTGACTGAAGTCCGTAGTTTTCTGGGTTTGGCGGGGTACTATCGGAGGTTCATTGAGGGGTTTTCTCGGATTGCTACTCCGTTGACTAGGTTGACTCGGAAAGATGTATTGTTTGTGTGGGATTCCAAGTGTGAAGCAAGTTTTGATGAATTGAAGAAGAGGTTGACGACGGCTCCGGTTCTTACCCTTCCGAGTGGTTGCGAGAATTTTGTTATTTATAGTGATGCCTCGAAGGCGGGTTTGGGATGTGTGTTGATGCAGAATGGGAAGGTTATTGCGTATGCCTCTAGGAAGTTATCACCAGCGGAATGTAATTATCCTACTCATGATATGGAATTGGCGGCGATTGTATTTGCGTTGCATAAGTGGAAGCATTATCTTTACGGAGCGAAATTCGAGATTTTCACCGATCATAAGAGTTTGAAGTACCTATTTACCCAAAAGGAGTTGAACAACCGGCAAAGAAGATGGTTAGAGTTTTTGAAGGATTTTGATTGTGTCATATCCTATCATCCGGGGAAGGCCAATGTGGTGGCCGATGCGATTAGCCGAAAGGCGTATGTGACAGCCTTGAGTTCTCGGGAGTTGAAGAGTGAAGTGATAGTTGCGAATGTTCGAGCCGTTCCGATATTGTATGGTGATTTGAAGGAAGCTCAACAAGAAGATCCGGAATTGAAGAAAATTTGTGATCAAGTGCAAGATGGGAAAGCCGGGGATTTTGCTTTGAATCGAGATGGGATTTTAACTTTCCAAGGGAGAATTTGCGTTCCGTCATCGCCGGAAATCAAGAAGCGTGTTTTAGAGGATGGCCATAAGTCCAAGTTTGCGATTCATCCGGGAAGTACCAAAATGTATCAAGACTTGAAGCGTGGGTATTGGTGGAATGGTATGAAGAGGGAAATAGCGGATTATGTTTCTAAGTGTTTGACTTGTCAACAGATCAAGGCAGAACATCAAAGACCGGCGGGACTACTTCAACCATTGGATATTCCGGAGTGGAAATGGGAAGGGATCTCGATGGATTTTGTTTCGGGTTTGCCTCTCACCGCAAAGAAGATGGATGCTATATGGGTTATTGTGGATCGGTTGACGAAGTCGGCTCATTTTCTTCCGGTATCAACCAAGTTTTCGTTGGAGAAGTTAGCCCAGTTGTATTTGAAGGAGATTGTAAGACTTCACGGGGTTCGGTTAGTATTGTTTCCGACGAGAGATCCGAGGTTTACATCTAGATTTTGGAGAGCATTGCAGGAAGCTTTGGGTTCTAAATTGTGTTTCAGTACGGCGTTTCATCCTCAAACCGATGGTCGGTCAAGAGAGAACTATTCGGATACTTGAGGATATGTTACGAACTTGTGTGATGGATTTCCAATTGTCTTGGGAGGATCATTTACCTTTAGTGGAGTTTGCTTACAACAACGATTATCGGGCCTAGTATTGAGATGGCTCCGTATGAAGCATTGTATGGTAGGAAGTGTCGATCTCCGTGTGTTGGGACGAGGTTGGTGAAGCGAGACTTTGGGGCCGGATTTGGTTCGAGATTCTACGGAGAAGATCAAGGTGATTCGGGATAGATTGAAGACGGCTCAGAGTAGACAGAAAAGCTACGCCGACAATAGAAGGCGGGATTTATCATTTCGGGTTGGTGACTTTGTATTCTTGAAGGTCTCTCCGAGGACGGGGATTAAAAGGTTTGGGAATAAGGGTAAGTTGGCTCCGAGATTTGTAGGACCGTTTGAGATTCTAGAGAAGATAGGGGAATTGGCTTACCGGTTAGCGTTGCCTCCGTCTTTCTCTTTGCTTCATGATGTATTTCACGTTTCTATGCTTAGGAAGTATTGTCATGACCCCTCCCATGTTTTGAGCTCTCCTCCCGATGATGTCCAAGCGGACATGTCGTATGTTGAAGAGCCATTAAGAGTATTAGAATTCCAAGTTAAAGAGTTGCGAACCAAGAGTATTCCGATAGTGAAAGTCCTTTGGAAGAATCATACAGTTGAGGAAGCGACGTGGGAGCTAGAGTCGGAGATGAGAGCGAAATACCCGTGGTTGTTTGAAAATTCAAGTAAGTTTCCTTTTAAAATTCGGGTCGAATTTTCTTTAAGGGAGAGTGAGTGTGACGACCCCAACCCTAGGCACTTATTTTAAATATTAAATTATATGCTTTTAATATTTATGTTATCTTTATGTGTTCAATTATGTCTCTAAATTCTTAAATTAAGATAAATTGGGTGAAAAGTAAATTGAGGAACTTATGAGAATTTATTGGACATTAAATAAAGAAACTAGGGGAAATAATAAAAATGGGAAAATGCTAAATAATATGGGGAGGTTAAATGAGTAGGATGAATTAATGGGATAAGTGTTTTTTTAAATTAATTTGGGTAGGATGAAGCCTTGGATTAATTCCCCATGGGGGGCCAAATTACTCCCTTTCCCCTCCTTGTGCCAAGTGTCCCCTCCCATCACCTCTCTTACTACCCTTCCCCTCCCTCTCCTTCATTTACACAAAAATTAACTAGAGAAAGCTTAGAGAGAGACCTCCATTGAAGCCTTGCCCAAGCTTTGAAGTCAATACATTCTTCATCAAAATTCAAGTCTAAGAGCACTATTAAAGTGGGATCATCTAGAGGAAGCTATCTAGCTAGAAAGATCAATCTTCCCTTCTAAAATCCATGTGAGTTGTTATGATTCCTTCTCCTATGTGTTCATGAGCTCTTTGAATGTTGTTCTTGTTCTTGTATTGATGATTTCTTGCTTGGGAAACCTAATGGGAGTTGAATGATTGAAGAATGGAATTATTTAAAGTTAGGGTTCTTGGTAGATCATGTAAAAAGGGTTTGAAATGGGTGGAATGGGTAGATGTAAATGATCTAGGATAACTTGGTTTGAATTTACTTGTTTTTATGGGACTTGGTAAGATGAAGTTATGATTTGGTGTTCTTGAACTTAACTTAGTAAGAAGGACTTGGAACCTAGGCATAAATGTATGAAATCCGAGTGCAGGGTGGAGGCTTGGGCGGTCGCCCAAGGGGGGTGACGGCCGCCCGAGCCGGCGATAGCTTCAATCACTTGGGAACTTCACTTGGGCGGTCGCCCAAGTGATGAGGGCGGTCGCCCATGTGGGCGTAAACTCACTTCCCTTTGGCAATCCACTTGGGCGGTCGCCCAGTGGTATGGGCGATCGCCCGAGGCCCTGAACCAATATTTCTTGATTTGAACTAGGATCGTTTAGCAAGTTGTTGGCCACTTATAATTGGACACTCCCACTTGGTAATTGAACTTGAACCTTCACTTAGGCCTTGTATCCTTGTATATGGAATTTGTAGGGTAGGTTAATGATCCCTCATTTCCTTACTTGATGTTATATATCTTGTTGTTGATATTGTTTAGTGCATTCATAAATTGTTGCACTTTGATATTGATTGGGCATGAGTATATATTACCATGTAGCTATTATTTATCCCTTTTGTGGATTTATTCAAGTATCTATTATGTGCTTGATATGTGTGAGTCACCGACGTTGGGGTATAATGTATCACGATCAATTATGGAAGTGTGACCTAATGTGATCGGAATATGTTATATTCGTGACCGTCCCCTCGTGGCCACGTATTGGGGTTATAGCGTCTGTATTGAGCCAAAAGCCTTACAGTAGTTGCTCTTGTCTTATATGGTTCCACTGAAAAACGGGTCTTATAAGACGTGAGTATTGCTTAAACGGCTCACCTGTAATTGGAGTATTATTATATCCAATGTTGTACGACTCTTTTGTTCGGACGGGAAAAGGTAAACCAAGGTAATGGAATGTGTTTATAGCTTTCCCAAGGTGTTATGTGCGACTTGTTATATGTTGCATTTATTTGGCATATTCTTTGCATCCATAATAGCTTCTTGAGATTTATTCTCACCCCTCTCCACTTTCTTGTTTTTAGATCCCGAGACAGGAGGACCGCCCAAGTAAGGACGGAAAGGAGTTTGGCTGTGAGCATTTTGGGATATTGTCGGGGTACGTTAGGTTGGCGTAGAAATTATTTTGTCATAATTCCCCTTGGGAGTTTGTAATTATAAACTTTATTTTCTACGTTAAAAACCAATATCTTTTGTAACTAAACAGTTGATTGTTTTCAAAGTTAGTTATCTCCTCCTCCGATGTGGAGTTGAGTGGAGTTCTTTTGAAATGTTATATTATTAATGCTTATGTTTGAAAGTCAAAGTAAAGTTTTAAAAGTTTAGTGTTTTTGGGTTAGTTTGGGGACGCACCAACTCGGGACACGTGTAGGTTCCGGGTCGGGATCCTCACAGTTCTAGTCATCATTATTTTATCATATTTATTCTTTATTATGACATTTAATGATCTTGATTTCAAGACAAACTAAGAAGTCTTCAAAGACAAACTAAGAAGTCTCTATAAACAATTTTAGTGATCTTGACTTCTTGCACACTATTTGCGTCACCCAAGATTTGCATCTCAATAGAATCATATAACTACTCTTTTGTAGCGTTAATCATCCGCATACCGCTCCTAGTTAGTAAGTGGTGATATAGCCAACAAATAACTAAAGACTCAAATTTATGCTATTAGACTATTTAACACACATATAGTGATTTTCCTTAACCATCGAAAGTTGATTAAAGTTATTGTTTAGCCATAACAAACTTATCACTATCTAGATATGAGATCATAAATGGCTATATGAAGTAACACATTTTGTGCTTTTGTCCCCCTTGACTTTTACCCCTTTGTCTGAGTCAAGATAATCTCGTTATGTAGTCCTCTAGAGTAATCTTATGTAAATATCCATCTACAATAAATTTTATATCTCAATTACTACACTGCTAATATGAGGTAAACAGAGAGAAACCTCACCACTAATGAGAATGTCTATTTAAATTCTTATTTGTCGAGTTCATTATTATGCATACTTAAATATTCATTCATTCATTCATCCTTGTGTGCTAAAAAAGACACATTTACTCTTTGGTGGCATACTCCTACTGGAATAAGCATTTACCACTACAAATATTATTTTGACTAGCGATCACAACTGATTAAGCAGAGACAGTTCCCCACCTTCGCCTATTGAAGTCAAAAGTTCATGCAAACCTATCTTAGTCATTAATTACAACAAGTTATTTACCATACATAATATAACTCTTGTGAAAGCACACATGCCTCTATTAGGCAATATTTCCAAACTTGATTGGAAGTATTGTGTGTATAACTTGTTATAATTAAGAGGTATAGATACTACAATTGAGCTCAACCTTTCGTAAATCACTACAAGAGTTACTAACATGTAAGACATTAAGCTAAGGATGAAATTGCAATCAATTTCTCAAACAAAATTGAGAAAATATTACATCAGCATCTACCTAACCATTTGAAACATCATATGAGTACTTATCTCTATAACACTATATTGTTGCGAAGAAAAAGAAATCATCACTACACACGTATCTCATATTTTCTCACACAATTCTACAATTGATCAAATAAATATTCATAAAAATGATATATTATAAGATCACTTAGACTCTTATCCTTTTTTTTCCCAATCATTACTAAAAATGTTTAAACAAATCAAGCTTTTAATAACTATAAGTTAAAAGGTAAACAAGAACATTCCATGTATATTTATCGATAAATTAAGAAAATATGATACACGTTAACATGTATTAACTTTCACAAGTTTGCATATGTCCGAATGAATTAGCGATTATATTAATCTAATTGTATTTCAATAAAGACTTTTTGACATTTAATTGTCAAATAAGATTATACATTATAGGTTGATATTTAGAAGAGCTCCCAATAAGCTTACTCTAAATATATCTTCCCACCTATCCCAATAAAGTTTAATTCTAGCAATATAATAAGAATCAATAGCCATATACAAATAAATACCTAAAACATTTTTGTTAAAAACTAATTTTAACATAATTTATGTGACTAATCTTTATAACCCAATAAAACTACTATCATCAATAAAAATGTCTGAAGCTACCACTAAGGTTAAATGACATTATAGCTCAGGCACTTTAATTACATAGATAGTAGATTATATCATGTTACAGGCATATATACTACATTAAATAGAATCAATGCGCGTACACTTCGCAATGGAAATCAACACAAGTCAACTTCTTTGATTCTATGATAATGTTGTTTTTCCATGGAAAGACTCTTCTAATGCCCTCAAGAATGCGAACACAATCTACAAATCCGACTTAAATACTCACCATTTGTTCAATTGAGATTATGTCTACTATCCACTTTATGAGAGATTCAACATCGATACACGAGAAAAAACAGAATTGGAGAGTTTTAGAATCTTATGATACTTTCTTTAAGACAAATCTGAGTGAATTGATTTGTGATATCATAAATGTAAAAATTGTTACTTAGCTACATTCATTTATTCTTATGCTAGTTAATGATCTTTTGTCTTTTATAATTGTTTCCTGCATTCCAGCCACATGGCTTATGTAAACCTCTAAGGGGGATAACATAAAAGTATAAGGTATGCACTCATTGCACAACATCGTCCATCACACTCAATCTATATTATGGGAAAACATCTAGTAAAAGTTTAAATGGAGTCATTATGAGTCAGAACAAAAACTATCTCAAGTTAATCCACAAGTCTAGTAGTCAACGAATGATCGTTTTACACTTATTGCTTATTAGATAAGACATCCCATACGAATATAATTCATGAGTGGTTCACAACATCTAATGAAGTTGTTAATCAATAAATTAATTCTTATCATTCGTCAATCATTTAAACTTTATCACGCATGGTACCAAACCATATAGAAGATGTGTTGAATAACAAACTAGATTGATCATTATTAGTCATTTCATAATTTATTAGGTAAATCGTAAATTACTAAATAAATTTGATTGATTTACATTCTGCTCAAAAATCAATACAATTAATCGTGCATATCAATCTTTGTTAACCTATAACAAACATGTCTACACATGATGATTGTATTGGGTAACGTACTATTACCCATATTGAATTAAGTTATCATAGTTTCCGGATTATCAATTATTTTTTATCTCGAATAATAAGAGATTAATTTATTAGTTACTTATATTTATAGGTAAAGTTTCACTATTTACAAGTTGCATTAGGTGATATCAAACGTACATAATAACTCACTTTTTGTTCTAAAAAGCCAACCCAAAAATATAATCTCATTCAAATATAACGGGAAGGAAATCCATTAGGCTCGCAATCACGACCCGCACATGAAAAACGTTAAAATATTTTTTGATTGATTTTTGAACGAAATAAAACAAGATAAAACGAATTCATCAAGTACGTTTACTTTTAAATAATTCCAGCATGTCCGAAAAAATTTCACTGGGTCTCGTATAGTCCCTATATTATTTTCATACAAAATAAAGTTTAAAACACCTCAAAATGGATTTACATAAAATCAAATAATTATTTCAAATTACTAAAAAAATCTAAAACAAATCACAACAATGTAAATTCAAGTAATTAATCTCCAAAAAATATTCGTAATTTTTTAATAAATATTTCACAGTCTGAAAATTAAAATACACTTAAAAGTACACTGAAAAAAGAGAAAACTTATTTCTGATCACCAAAAATACAAAATATTTATATTACTGCACAACAGTATCACAAAGATTTTTTTTTTAAATTTTTTTCAGATGTATTTTATTTTTAATGAATTTATTACCAATTAAAAAAATTAAAATAATTTCAGAAAATATATTTTTGGGCGGAATTTTGAAATTCTAAAAATATTGTTGAGCTCAGAAGACCCAAAACAGAGGTCACTCGTTTTAAGTCCAAATTAAGCATATAAATAGGCTATGAATAGATCTCACGAAATAGAACAAATATTATGCAAACATATTTCATCAAATCTGATTTTATAAATGTCAAAAATGGCCTCAAACTTAAAAAAAAAAACAATTTTCAAAATTTCATTTTGCAATAATTCAAGAAGACTCAACCAAATTCAACGATTTCGAATATGTTGTGCTACATATCAAAAGCCACGCGGTAATTTATAAATCGTATAAAACAAATCAAATATTAATCTTCAAATCATCAAACCCATTTGGTCCGATTTTTGAATACAAATCTAAAAAGAAAATCATGCAACTCAACCAATTCAATGGTGAAAACAAACATATTGACTCTGATACCAATGAAGGACTAATAACAATAGTGGATATATCGAAATACATCATTAGGGATTAGTCCGAACTACGCTTGCTGAAGGCTTTCGATTATGCTACAAACCCACGAACGTGCCTGCAATCACCACACTTCTCTCGTCGAGCCGATACCACAAAGTCGGGCATCTAGCTATGATTCCAATTTCATCTTTCAAGGCTCTAGATGGTAGCCAAGATATAGTAATTTGACTGAGATCTATATGGTAAAAGAATAAAAAATATATAGTTAGATTAGAGAACAGAGTTACAATCCTATTTGGATTGTATCTCATCATATTATCCAACAAATAGTCTTATCCCATATTTGAATGTCTCATTATGGGACTAAAAGACTTAGAATCCAACAGAGACAATGATCATTCATGTAGACGGGACTAGCCCAATGAGTTATTTGACGTGGTCTAGATTTTGTAATTTGTTATTTTTATGTAAGAAAAAACGTTTCACTTTTTTTTTTAAATTCCAAACACCTTGGCCCGATTTTGGAAATACTTCGATATCTTTTATTTGCTTTTGAATTTGATCACGTTGTTCTTTTCGAGTTGTTAATTTACCATTGGGCTTGTCTTTGTTGATTGAGTTCGAAACTCGGCCTAAATCTAGTAATTAGTTAATTTAATTTAGTTAAGCTTGAACTTGGCCTCACTCATATGGGAGGTCGAGGAAGAGCCCAACCTATGTTAGTCAAAATTGTGCTTGGCCGAACAGGAGTGGGAGATTGACGATGAACTAGATCAAAGTTAATTAGGATCAAACTTGGTCTAACCTTGGTGAGAGATAATGAATGAACTCGATCTAAGTTAGTCAAGACTGAACTTCATTTATTCTGTTCTCACAACGTAACATGACCTCTGAACCTATTTTATCTAGACAAAACCTTTTTTCAATTTTTTTGTTACAATAAAACTGTGTGACGACTCTCAGTTTTTTAAAGTCTTCTTGAGCATCTGATTCATTTTTAACCTATTTCCAAACTCCTAATTTTTGATTGGGATGTTCCCAGGAGTTTAGGCTAGATTCGACCACTACCCTATATCACTTAACTACTTTTGTTTTCTTGGATATTTATGTGGGTCTCAATGAGATACGGGTTTTCTCTGACCCTTTGCACAGTTTATACCTATCAGAGAACAAGTGTAGCTCCCTCCGAGTTTTGCCCAATTTATACCTATCAGAAAACAAGTGTAGCTCATTGGTTTCCTCGTGTCTTCATTTCTTGATGTGCTGCCACCAATTTGGGTTTAGTTTCTTGTCTAGTTAGCCCATGGTCTTTGTGAATAGATCTTCAATTACCTTATGAATTCTATCTTAGCTATTGATGCATCTATGTTGTGAATATCTGGAAAAAAACGCGTTTTGGGTAATGATTAGGAAAAAATTGTTTCTAAATGCGTAGTGACATTTTTTAAAGTAGAACTTTGTGCATAGTGCATTTTTGTAAATAAGTAAAATTTCGTGCGTGATGAGGAATCAAAAACGACACAACTGGCAGAAAAAAACACTAAAATTGACACTAAAAAATGCTACAACTTGATAGGCTAGACTAAGTCCACGACCAACAAACCTTATTGATATTAAACTCAAAAGGCTCTGAAAATTAATATTAAAGTCTTTTGTATATTAGTTAACAATCATATTTGAAAAGGCTATAACCAACAAACCTTTTGCATATAAATCTTAGATATTAATCTCAAAGGTTTCTGCATATACATGTCAAAGGTTTCTGGATATGTAATTGACTTTATGAAGTCGTTTGAGCGCATGGGAGACAATGAGTGTAAATTTTGACTCCTGATAAATCACGAAACGCACAAAATATCAAATCGAAGGAAATTTAGAGACCTACTATAATTATCGGGCTTTGCCCTTGATATAGGGTTTGAAAACCCCAATTGACGTCTAGGCCCTCAAACGGGCCTTTAAAGTTTTTATAAAGAAATTGTTAAAAGATGCCAAGTGTTTAAGATGACCGGTTGTGGTGTTTAAGATGACCATTTGTAGTTTTGAAGAGTGTCAGAGGGTGTTGAGTAGTTCTCATTATTTATAATAATTCCATCACGCATTTTTTTAAATATTTCTGATGCTGCAAGGAACGTGTTGATCAGCCTTCGTCCAGCAATTAGGATGATCACCTAGCTTTATTGACCTGAAACCAGTGAACAACCGACTAGCCAGGATGGTCTCCGGCTAATACCCTCCGGCTTGAGAGTAAGTTTCACGTGATTTGCTTATAAACTATAATTGAATGTGTTGAAATCAATTGAATAGCAAATAAGACATTACCTTGTAACGTTGGATGTTGTGAGGTATTTATAGCCTTGTGTAAGTACCCAAATTCGGATAGCTAAAATCCGTTAAAAGTTAACCGAAATTCGTTAACTGGCCCGCTCCAGGTTAACCGAAACCCGTTAAGCTCCCCGTTCTCAAGCTAACAAGACGTCCCAGGACTACCCCGTGCATCCCAACGTCAAAGCGTACTCAACACACGTTGTCACACGTAAAAGTACAACTTCTCCTGAAAAACGCACTTTCCGGGGGCGTTTCGGACATTTTCTGGACAGTTATTTAAAAAAGGGACAAAACTGGAAATAATGGCACGAAAAACCATGCCCTGGTGGGTCACAGGGGCACGTGGCACGCATGCCACAGCCCTTCGGTCAACATCAATCAGATTTCAGAGTGAAAAGACCAAAATACCCCTGAGATGTTGTCACAGCCCGTCCGGACTGTTTTGCAGGAAAAACCAGAATTGCCAATAAGCCCTTCCAGTTTCCAAAAGACCAAAAGACCCCCTGAAATTCAGGTTGAGTCCGTCCGGACTCTTTTGCAATTTTACCCTATAAATACAGAGGGCTGTCAAACATTTCAAGAAAAAAAACTTATTCATTTTCACAAATAGCCACGGCCCAAACTGGTTTCACCCTCTCCCGAGCCCCGTTTTGCCTCGATTTGCGTGAAAACTTTGTATTTCAACCAAATACAAACCAAACAACCTCGAAACACCGTTCCAAACACAAAATCGTATCCCGTATACGCCTCCCGAGCCAAAAGAGTCAACCCCTAGCCATAGGTAACACTCTCTCTCCCTAAACACTCGTTTCGTCTCGATTTACGTGCCAGTCGCTACAACCGTTTCGGTCGAACGTTGTTGAAATGTAGATGTCACCGTCAACGGGGTTCGATACGTTTTAGTCCCGGATCCTCTTCTCTTCCCGTAAGAGAAGTAATCTGGGGTTAAAACGCCGTTCCGGCCCCGTTTCTTTACTTTTCTGTCATTTACAATTCCGCATCGTTTGATCCGTTGAACGTCATTTACTTTACGCAACTTTATGGTCCGAACCGTTTGGTTCATGATAGTCATTTAACGGTCCGGATCGTTTGATCCGTTGAATGCTATTTACTTAACGCACCTTTAAAATCCGGGTCGTTTGATTCCGTTGATACCGCACTTTAAATACTGTCATTTACAAGTCTGAGCCGTTTGGCTCGTGATAGTATTTACTTATCAAAGTCCGAATCGCAAAACGATTTGTTGATCGCATATCATTTAATGCTTTTTTCCCGTAAAATCGCTAACAATGTAATGCCCGGTTCAAAACCGGAGTTCGACATTCGAACTCTCTTTCAAAATGCGCAAAATGACGTTTGGCATCCAAACGACCATCTTCAAACTCAAAACCCGACATTTGACATTAAAATATCATTTAATGCTTTTTTCTCGTAAAATCGCTAACAATGAAATGCCCGGTTCAAAACCGGAGTTCGACATTCGAACTCTCTTTCAAAACGCGCAAAATGACGTTTGGCATCCAAACGATCATCTTCAAACTCAAAACCCGACATTTGACATTAAAATATCATTTAATGCTTTTTTTCCGTAAAATCGATAACAATGAAATGCCCGGTTTAAAATCAGAGTTCAACATTCGAACTCTCTTTCAAAACGCACAAGATGACGTTCGGCATCCAAACGATCATCTTCAAACTCAAAAATCCGAAGTTTGACATTCAAACGCTCCTTTCTTAAAAGTCAACATTTGACACTTAAGATAACAAGTTCAAAATCATCACTCGCGCCACTTTTTCCTAAAAACTCCAAAATCGACGTTTGTCATTCAAACACTCGCTTTTTCTAAAAGGAATCACAAAAATTAACGTTTGACATTCAAACCAAGATTAAGCTTGTCATTTAAGCCCCCATTTTCAAAATGAAAACCCACACACACACGCACACATTTTCGAAAAAGGTAGAAAGACTCGTCATACGAGGCGTTTCGGGTGATCTCAAAATACTCTTCCCAAAACGTAACGTGACCTCCAAACCTAACAATCTCTGGTACTAAAATAGCCTTTTCCTTGTTTTCGCTACCAATAAAAACGACATCCCGTTTCAAAACCTTTTTCTAAGTTTTTGCTACCAATAAAAACGACACCATTTTCACTAAAGCCGTTTTTCAACGTTTGGGCTCAAAATACAAAATCGCGTGGCGACTCCTCTCCTTCCCGAAAGCGAGGTCTCAAACACCAAACCCAAGAAAGACAACCGCGTTCGCCGCACGCGAACCCCGGGTAATTTCACCTTGATAAGAGTTAGTGTTGTAGTAGGATTGTGTAGAATCCCATAATTCATGGAGAAAATATTGGTATAACGTACTCCGAAATTGTAGGAGGCAGTTATGGAAAGTCTTAGGTCTTCGTACGTCTCTGTAGGTCGAGATCGCCTGAGTAGATCAAGGTCGACCTGACTTTGTATCATAGCCAGATAGAATTCGTATAAGGAGATGATCGTATATCGGACAAAGCTAGGTCGGGACCAATGAGGGTCGGATAATGAGCTAGGTCGACTGATCTTTGTTATCGGGCCATGGGTCTTATAATAACTGGGCCGATCCACTTGATGATGTTGCTGTAATAATGTCTGAATAATTGGGATTTATACGTTGGGCCTAGCCCATCACATTTATTCCATTCAGTGGCCCCCAACTTTCTGAGTTGACTTTGTCGACCAGGAAGTTATGAAAAACTGATGAAATCTTAGGTAGATCGTCTTCAGATGGTCGAAACTGTTGGATGGTCGACTGAGATGACGTGGCTTGATCTCGACCATTGACTTTTTTGACGGTTGGATCCGTTGGAGCGCCGTAATGATTATGAGGTACTACGTTTAGACATTCGCCTTGGGAACCATTTTTGGCATTAATGGAAGGATTGGACCGTTGTGCCCTTGGCCCTTTCCAATTCAGGTAAGGATTAGGAGAGGTATGTAAGGTAAATACTTTTCCTTTTCCAACTTTACAAACCTTAAACTCTCAAGCATTTGGCAAGTACAAAAGCAAAGCAAGTGATTTCCAGCCGCAATCGAGCTCTCTGTTGGTTTTCTGTGATCTCCAACCTCGAATTAACTAAGGTACCCTTCAATCTCTCGATAATCTAGGCTTTGATTTTGATTTTTTCTTCAATTCTACCATGGCTAGGACCTTCGGTTGTGAGAGAGGTGTTAGGTATGGGTATTGTACAACCAACCTTAGGGTTTATAAACGATTAGAGGGATCTTGGAGAAAGATGAGTATGGATGAGTGTATCACCATTCTGAAAGCATGGGGCTTGTGCTATGGCATTGTAGAGGTCCCAGGTAGAGAAAGTATAGGAGACTTGGAGATGGACGACCCACGGATTGTCCGCTTTCGTCTCTTCAATAAACTGATAGATCACTTCATCATTTTCTATATGAAGACAAATAAACCTCCCTTCCCAAGAGATAGGTTAGAATTCCCAGGGGAATCTAGGTCGCCCTTAGGTAGTTCGGATGAATCTTCAACTAGGTCTGATTCCCATGTTTCTTCTTCTGTAGATATGGCGGACCAAAGTTCATCGAGCTCCTCCTCATGCAACATAGTGGATGCTTTTTGCTCGGCGGTCGTTCCAGGCCGGAATGAGAGGGGATACGTGGCCCCCAGGCCAGCTGTTGGAAGGAAAATTGCTGAATCGAGAATTGATATCCTCCACAGCTTCTGCCAGATAAGCAGAGATGACTTAAGGCTGACTCATTATTCGACGAAAGAGAGGAAGGTCCAGACTTGGGCGCACTGGGCCTTAAACAAATCTAGGGTAGCTTTCTTCTATGGCCAATACGAGATCGGGCTACGACTTCCATTGGATCCCTTTATCTGCGAATTCTTAGAGTGTATGACCGCGGTCCCCATGCAGTTAGGAGCAAACACTGTGGGGGTCCTAGTGTGCTTCGCAATGGTTTGCCGGTTCGTTGGGTATGAGCCGTGTATGAACGTTTTTAGGAGATTCTTCAAGATAGTGGTCAACGATAAGACCTTAGGAATCAGCACCCCGGCCAAGGCAAAGGCCCCCAAACTATTTATAAACTTGCCCGACAAGGTAGTTGGATGGAACACCCATCTGATCTTGGTTGAAAGTTGGAAAGGATGGACCTTCCCCTTGCCAGAGATGACCACCCGTCCAATGAAAGAAGAGGATTACTAGGTCCTGACTGGAGCGATGATCTGGCTCTTAGGCTGACTTTGGTTGCTCGAAGTAGCGTGATCAACTGGCAGTGTCTTCAGTTGGATAAGGACTACTTCATACAAGCTGGTATGATGCTGGGTGGGGATGGAGAAGTAGCTCCCCTAGTACCCATTATCCAAATCCTTAGGTATCCAGAGTGGGTCGTTCTTGAGAGAGAGAGAGAGAGATTCGAGGTCCAATGTCATTCCTGCAAAAAGACTCTGGGCTCCTGCGGAACGAGCCTAGACCAATATGGTGGTTAAGTGTTTGCTCGCCTTCTTTTTATTCGTAAACTTTTTTGCTCGCATACTGGTATACTGACTGTTCTTTGTTTGTGATCGTGCAGTTCTTACCCCCCAGCAGGAAGCAAACATGGATCGTATTATGCGCACAAACGATAGGAGGAAGAGCAAGAAAGCTCATGGGGCTGCTAATGCTCGAGCTAGTCGAGAGAAGGAAGCGACTGATAGAAATGCCTTTCTCCCTAAGGTCGGTGTGGGGATGGTCCCCGTTGATTGGTCGGGACCATTCGAGCAGATCGATCCTACCGCTGAAGTCCAAGCGGTTAGAACTGAGGAGGAGGTCGATCCTTCAACTGAACGAGCATCGGGCTCTAGCCCCCATCAAGAATAGGTGAGGGCTGACCGGCCAAATTTTGTAGATCTTGAGCTCGACAACATCGACCAAGAAGATGAAGATTCTCTTCCCCTCTCCACCAGAAAGAGGTCGAGGGTTGAAAAGGGTAAGGACGTATCCATCTCCAGCGATCCTCCTTCCCAAAATCCTCAGGTCACGAGCCAGGAGTGTGTGCAATCCAAAGTGGAAAAGTTGAGTGCAATCCTTCCTCTTACTGGGGTCGACAGCTCCTGCCGCCAGTATCCCAAACTGGGATTTGGGCAGGTCATAATTAGACGGGCTGCTGACAGAGATCTGCTGGCCAAGTTTGCTGAGAAGGGGTTGACGACTGAAGAGTTCAGTGACAGGTCGGGCCTGGTTCACTCTGAGGTAATCCTTTATCTTTTCATATTCTTCTCTTTATGTTTAGTCGTCATATTTCTTGATCGCTTATAATAGTTTTGTCGATCTAATCCTTTTCATTATACTTGTGTAGTCTCTCGCCCTGGTCGAGCAGGTAAAAAGCAGTTGGAGGGCTGCTGAAGAGAGGGAGAAGATAGCCACCGCCCAATACGCTCGTAAGTCCCACAAAGTCACTGAGCTGAGGGAGAAGTTGGTTGACTTGGACTCAGCCTACGATGCTCTCAATCTCGTCAAGGAACGTGTTGATCAGCATTCATCCAGCAATTAGGATGATCATCTAGCTTTATTGACTTGAAACCAGTGAACAAACGACTAGCCGAGATGGTCTCCGGCTAAGACCCTCCGGCGTGAGAGTGAGTTTCACGTGATTTGCTTATAAACTATAATTGAATATCAAATAAGACATTACCTTGTAACGTTGGATGTTGTGAGGTATTTATAGACTTGATAAGACTTAGTATTGAAGTAGGATTGTGTAGAATCTCATAATTCATGGTGAAAATATCGGCATAACGTACTCCAAAATTGTAGGAGGCAGTTATGGAAAGTCTTAGGTCGTCGTACGTCACTGTAGGTCGAGATTGCCTGAGTAGATCAAGGTCGACCTGACTTTGTATCATAGTCGGATAGAATTCGTATAAGGAGATGATTGTATGTCGGACAAAGCTAGGTCGGAACCAATGAGGGTCAGACAATGAGCTAGGTCGACTGATCTTTGTTATCGGGCCATGGGCCTCATAATAACTCAGCCGGTCCACTTGATGATGTTGCTGTAATAATGTCTGAATAATTGGGCTTTATACGTTGGGCCAAGCCCGTCACATTTATTCCGTTCAATTCTAGTTATTTACAAAAATGTCAACGAAAATTTAAAAACACAATTTTCCTAATTAATAAAAAAACACATTTTATAAGAAAGCAATATACATAGAAACATACTTTACATAGGTCATTAATTATTAAAAATAAAAAGTACATTTTATTATGATGTCATTTGTTTTGTTGCATATTACGTTTAGTGTAATAGAAGAAAAATTACAAAAACATGGAACGTACTAAAGTCTCGTTTACACTAAAGTTTACACTAAAGGTAACATAATGTGAATTGAAATCATAATGTAACATACTTTTATGTCTCGTTATAATTAAGGTAACTCGTTTAGTTGACATTAATTTTCATTAACGTAATTAACCACCTCGTTAAATAAAATAACAATTGTTAAATATTTAACATTCCTTTCATATCTACCTTCCATTCTTCCGATATCAAACCATGAATGAACACGTATTGAACCCATAAATTAAACCCAATAAAACTCAAAATCAAACTCAAAATATCAAATCCGAAATCAAACCCAAAAAATCGAACCTTAGGCCAAGCTTCTCTGAACTTTTATGAGATAAAAGGTTATTGGATAAAGATTGTTCATTGGATTCAAGAAACGAAACTCAAGAATTAGACTTCAATATCAAGAACCATTTAAATCTCTACACACATACCCACTAACACACACATGAGCGGAGGAGTTCAACTGGTGTTTTTAAACAAGAACCAAGAAGAAACTAAAATAAAAGTGAAATTGAAACCCCCAGTTCTAAAAATTGAACCCCTAAATTCGAAAATTTAAACCCATATTAGAAATCTCTGTGTTTGGTTGCTACAAGGGTTTCAAATTTTGAATTTGGGGCAAAAATTGTCGAATTTGAAACCCAAATAACTCTAATTTAGCTCCTTCATTACTGGGTAAGGAAGAATGGTGCGATCTTACTGGTTTTAAGGTACAATGGTGGGGCGGACCGATGGTGTGTGTTCAAAATCCATGGAGTTTGTACGATGAATTAATTTACGGTGTTAATTTAGTTTTGGTATTGGTTTTGATTGTGGTGGTGGTAATGGTGACTGCAATGGTTGCAGTGGTGGTGATGGTGGGGACAGTAATGGTGGTGAGGCGGGCTGATGGGCGGTGATCTGAGGGGGTGAGGGGTAAAGAAGAAGACTACCAAACCGATTAATTAAGCTAACGAATGTTAAATATATTTAACGTGGGTATTTTCTTATTTCGTTGACATTTCTGTTAACTTTTTAACGTCATCAGATCAGGATGCCTTACATAATATGAAATGACATGATAAATAAAGTACGTTACATTAAAATGTCAATTCTTCGTATATTTCATTAATTGTAAAAAATAATAAAATATGTTTCATATATATGTCGTTCACCCGTGTAATAGATGATGTAATACTTTCCCTGGGTCAGTAATTATGAAAAATAAAAAAAGCGATTAATATTCACTAATCAATAAAATTTATTGTTGCTGAGAAAAACTAAAAGAGATTTCAATTTAAATTCATCAATGAATTAATTTTTGATACATAGAAACATGTATATGTATGTAGAAATGACAAAACTGAAAACCATGGAGCAATAATGAATGGAAAAAACAACAATCCTCACCAAAAGTAGAAACTCTTCAAAGTCCAGGCTTGTATGCAACCCCAGTCGCCGGAATCCAATTCTCCCCATTTATAAACGACTTGACAGTGAATTTATTAGCTTGCTTACTTGCAATAGTCTTTAATCCTATCCACTTTACCCTATTCTTAGTTGAAGAACCTGGGCCAAAGTTCTCAAACTCGGCATAAAATATAGTGCTAGGAGCATTATCACCTACCCATGGCAACCACCCTTTTGGATCAATCAAGCTTCCCATCGTGCTGTGTATGAAAACGGTTGTTGAGTAATTCTTCCATGGCCGCCCAAGGAATGTATTAACCAAACTGAGGTTACCCCCGGGCCAAATGGTGCAATTCTGGATGGAAATTCCAGTGTTTTGATTAGGGTCGAACCTGCCTTGGGCGGTTATGGTGTTTTGTTGGCCTTGCATGGGCTTTTTAGGAAGGATGTTGCAGTTTTGGATGACCACGGCAGAATTTCCGAAAATGAAATCTACTGTCCCGTAGATGTTACATTCGCGATAAAATTGACGGTTGGAATGTGCATAGAGGGTGTCTTGGAATCCGTCCATTGTACAACGGTAGAATACCGAAAAGTCAGCTGTTGACATCAGCGCTACAGCTTGATGCTTGATTGGCCCGGCGGTATTGCGGAACCCCATGTCCCTAGCCATAAAGCCCTGTCCGAATACAGCTGAAAACAACAAAGAAACAAACTGTTAAGTCTGATATCCTTCACGGATTTAATAACAAAATGGTATGCTTTGACCCAATGTTAAAGTTTGGGCCATTTCAAAACACATTGGTTTTGAAAAAGTTGCTCTAACATCTTTATACTCCCTCCGTCCCATTAAGCATTAAGCTTAAGAAGATTTCATTTTGCGCGAAAATTAAGGAATATTATTATAGTATTAGGAGAGAGAATGAGTGGAAGAAGTGTTGTGAGTGTGAAAAATTAAATAGGAGAGAGAATGAGTGGAGGGAATAGTAAATTATAATGTGTTGTGAGTATTAAAATAATGTAGGAGAGAGAATGAGTGGAGAGAATAGTGATTTAAGGTTTCCTTTTTGGAATTTCTTAAGACTTATGGGACGCCCAAAATAGAAAGTTTTCTTAAGACTTATGGGACAGAGAGAGTATATTATAGACAAAGAACGTTTAAGCGGTGAAATACTACAAGATTTGCTTATAGGTTTAGGACGATATAAGCTTACCAAATGTGGCTGATTGAAATGTTGGAGTTCCATCAACGACGTTTAGGCTACCAGAAACAATAGTCGCATTCATTCCATCACCGATCATCGTGACATTCCACATTTTCTTTTCAATTCTAACATTTTCGTTGTAAACTCCCTTCTTCACATAGATAACAAACCTCTTCTTACTCTTTTCAGGAACCTTCTTGAGAGCATCACCAATAGTCTTATACTTTCCCGACCCATCTTTCGCAACAACAACATCAACCTTAATCCCATTAATCTTCTTGTCCTCAAGCAACCTTCTATCCACCCACCTAGGCATATCATCATTATCATCACCATTATAACCCAATAACCGTCTTTGTCTAAAGTTAAAAGCTTTCACAACGTTGGAGAACTCCTTTATGATCGCCAAGCTGTTGCTAGTTAGCTCTGTTGAATTCCTCAGATACTCCAAAACACTATCTTTCAATCCAACCTCTTCAAAACCGTCTATGCATGTCTGTTGATAAGTACCAGAAGCACTCAGCCATGTTAAAAGATCATCAACTGCCTCGGTCAATGTGACATCTTGACCAGACGCAGCTGATAATGTGTTGTTGAGATGATCAAGTGCAAGATCCAGAAGCTCACCACAACTCTCAAGGGCTGCAAGGGCTGCATTGTCCTTTATAACCCGTTTAAGCCCTCCGTTTTCAAGGGCTTTGGAGAGCTCGTCGTGGGCAACTTGGACAGCAAATCTACAAAAATCTTGAGGCCGGATAACATGGTTTGATTTGATTAGAGGAGAGAGGGAAGTCTCGCATGTCTCGGGGTACAAAGTTGCATCACAAACAGCCTTGATTGAAGAGGAGATGGACTGAGTTTTTGACTCCCCCGCGTTGTTGTCTCTACTTAATGTAGTGCCAACAACAGCAGAGACTACTACAATGACAAGAATGAAGGAAGAAAAGGCGATAATGGTTAGTCGTTTTTTGGTCTTTCTACGAGCGTCAAGCTTGGCTTGATCGGCTTCATCAACTTTCCCATACAATTTAAGAGACGACATCACGAATATTGTAGAGTGGAAGAGGAGGGGTTGAGAAAGGAATAGAAGTTTGGGTTGTGTTATATAGGGTGGATAGTTTTCTAACGTGGAAGGAAAATATACGTGCAAGGCACTTGGTGATGGGCTTGGGTGTAAGAAGGATTCCAAGTCAACGCTGGAAGTGCTAGTCATGTTAGATATGAACAATAATGTGAGTTCTACAACCTAATGTTCAAAGGATAATATTTTCGAAGGCAAAAATAGAAGGATTAGAACGAAAGTGTAGAATGTTTATTTGGTTTGTATTCTATTCATTGTCCTTATTGATTGCTGCTAGGCGCTGGTCCATAAGAAAAAAAATTGGTTACCGAAAAAAAAGTTGTTTAGTTTTGGTGCTTAACTTGATTTCAGTTCTGATGCGACCACGTAAAAATGGTTGCAATGGGCCCAAAGCTTGTAGTCTTAGGTAGATACGACGGCTTTCTTTTGGTGTATCCTACACACAAAGCAACCGTGAACTATGCCGGCGTCTCCGGCTAAAGCCTCTCCAACATAAAAATTAGTACTTACTTGGTTAAGATCAAGAAAGAAAGAGTACATGAAGCTGTAAATTGTGCTCTATGTGTGTACTTCAGACTTACATTTTAGGTCATGTACTGTTCATTATATAGTTCCCTTGTCATGTGCATTGCATGTGATTTTTTGCTACGTGTTATCTTTTTATTGGCTGTGGATGAGCACTAAAAGATAGATTATTTATCAAGTATAACTGATTTAAAAGATAGATTATTTATCAAGTATAACTGATTTTGTGGGCACATGTGTACATGTGAATAAAGTCTTTGGTAGTTTCTGAATTGTTGTTGTTGATCGTTATGTTGCCATTAAGCGACATCATGGGTCTGGCGATAATCCCTTTCTTGGTTCTTGTTTGCCGCCGTATCATTTCTCGCCAAGTGAGATTCAATCCTTAATCTATCTCATCATCACAGGAAGTGTGGGCCTTATTACTGGCCCAGTGATGAGCCTCCTATTTCTCGCCTTGTTTCCTGATACGATTTCGTCATATCTTGACTTGGGCCCATATCTTGTAACTTGGACTGTTTCACTTGTTAGGTCGTATGTGAAGTGAGCTATATAGGCCCGAACTCAACTTTTCTTACTATCACATCAAGTTTTTTTTTTTTTAAAAAAAATATTCATTTAAAAAAAAAGATACTCCCTCCGTTCCTAAAAGTTTGTCCCATTTGACTTTTTAGTTGAACTTTGACCACAAATATATGACAATTTAATTATGTTCATGAAATTCTAAAAATTCCTATTAATTCATCATTAATAATATTATCAACAACTTTTAAAATTTCATGAACATGATTAATCTTTCATAAATTTGTGGTCAAACTTTAACAAAAAAATCAAATGAAACAAACTTTTAGGGACGGAGGAAGTAATTTATTTATTCTAATAAGATGATAAGAGTTGTTGAGAGTATTTTTAATGGTGATTTGTAAACAATTTTTTAAAATTTCATTAGTCAGGTTACTAAAATTTGATATTTAATTAAATTGACAAGTGAAACATTGTGAAAATTAATAAAAAACAATGGGGCCATTTCTTGAGAGCATGCCAATCTTGAGTGTAAGCCATCAGCATGAGAAGAAACAACTCATCAAATATCGGATTAATTGAGTTAAATATAACAAAGTGTTGGTTATACCAACCTATACACTTTTAAAAACTTTGTCAGATATTATTGATATCATCGTCTAAGTTATTTTATGAACTTTAGCACTCTGTTTAACAAAAATTTAAACTTCATTTTAAATATTTCATTTTACAACTTACGTTAGCCTTTGAGATCCCTTTTTCGAGTCAAGAACAAAGGAGGGCAATAATGCATTTTGGTGTGCCCCTTCCTCCCTTGGTGCGCCCCTTTTTCTACATTGTGTGCCCTTATGAGAGGACCTTCTTTAACGTGCGCCAATCATAGTGCTCCCTACTCATGGTCCGCCTCTTATTACTCAAGTCCTCAAGACTTAGAAGATTTTTAAGATATGAAGATATGAAGCACAATGTAATTCAAGAGTTAGTTATTTGTTAAATTGATCAAGTACTATTCAGAGAGAACAATAAGCAAATCTAGCGGTGCTCCAGAGAGCATAAGAAAATTTTCAGAAGATGACACCTGTCCTATTACAGATCATATTCTCATCCAAATGCTATGTGTCAAACGGTTATATTGGACACGTGCTCCAATGTCTACTCAACAACATATCCATAAGGATTTTCAACTGCTAGTTTTTGAAGGCTCTACCATAAATATCCCTTAACTTCAACCATTTGAAATTTCTTGATATATTCACATGAGATACCTTTTTGAAGATTTGATGTTTTCCTAAAAGATTTCCAGATTTTCAGAAACCTTCATACCTTCATATATCTAAGCCCAATCCTTCATATAAAGCCTTGTAACACCAAGAATCAAAATGCCCTAAATCATATATATATATATATATATATATATATATATATATATATATATATATATATATATATATATATATATATATATATATATATATATATATATATATATATATATATATATATATATATATATATATATATGTATATATATATATATCAAAGAACTTTTGTTTTTATTCACACACACACACACACACCTCACGAAGATTGATTAAATAGATCTTTCTTCTTAAGATACACAGGTTATAGTAGGATTTTTTTTTGCACAGAAAATAGATTTTATATTTAAGAGTTTCATACTTTGTAATTTGTAACAGCTAGAATCTAATACAATCTATTAGTTAGAAAATCCAATACTAATCATTTTGGTTTTTAGTAAAGGATGTAGATCTTTCATCGATCGAACATATCCAAATTGCTTGTCATTACATTCTGTTCTTAATTGTTCTTATTGTTTTTATGTGTTTGATCTTAATAGAAATGATGATATTGGTTGCATTGTGTTTGTGTTGAAATTAGCTTAGCTCCCTATTTTAAGCCTAACTCTTTAAGCCAAAATAACACTCCCCTTTGTGTGTGTGCGCCCTCATTATTTTGTACGCTTTAACTAAATTTTTCTGAGCATTTCACTTAATTTTGAAGCGCCTTTCATAACAATTCAGAATTTAGTGTGCACTTGCCTTTTTTTTTTTTTTTGTAAAAGGGTTTGAAATAGTTTAAGGACAGCTATTCACCCTCCTCCTCTAGCTATTTTCCATACCCTTATTGCTCCTCTGGGACCAACAAGTTGTATCATAGAAAACAACTATATAAAACTACTTTTTGTTTTTTGATCTCAACAGCTCGGGTGTCGATTCAGAATGGCAAACCAACTAGATATGGCAATGACTAAGTATTCAAATGCTCCCATTCTCAATGAAGATTAATTTGACAACTTGAATAACCGAATGATGATCCATCTAATCTCAGTTGATGAGATGCTCTACGATTGCATTCTCACTGGAACATTTATTCCAAAGAAAGCCAATTCTGATGCTACCAATGTTACTACCACTCCAGAAATTCAAAAGCCAAAGATGGAATGGAGAGATGAAGAGAAAAGGATTGTAGCACTTAATGAAAAGGCAAGAAATATTCTCACAAGTGCCCTGGCTTATCAACTTATCAGCAAGTCATGGAATGCAAGACTGCTAAGGAATTGTGGGATGCAATTGAGGGTTACATTGAAGGAGATGTTGAATGCAAAGCCAACAAGAGATTTGTTGTTGAAAGAAAGTTTAACAGTTTCTGCAAACGACCTCATGAAACACTTTGATAAACTTACGATCGCTATTGTGAGGTAGTAAAATCTTGTGTTTCTCTTGGTTAAAGTTCATTAAAAAAGAAATCAATGTAAAATTTCTTTTTTACTCTTGGCTCTAAATAGTTTAACAAATCTACATCCTTGGAAGATATGCAAGATCTTGATACATGGACTCTTCGTAATAGGTATGCCAACCTTAAGTTTTATGAGCTTAAGTTAATTAAAAAATGGAAGGGAAAACTAAACCATTCTCAATGTCATATGTTGTTGACCATAAGAAAGAATCATCCTCTAATCCTACCTAAGATTCAAATATTTCTACTTCTTCTCTCACCGAATGCGATGATGATAATACCAAATAGGTACATCTATGCATTGTTGATAAGGATGCTTCCAGTGACTTACAAGATGAATTTTCATTCGTATTATCCTAAAAAAGGAGATGAGGTAACCCCAGGGCAGAATCCAAAAGGACCCATTGTGTAGGAACTTATCATCAATGATAATTTACCTCTTAGTGAAAAGATTGAACACTGTTCTTTTTTTGCTCCGATTTTAGCCCGAAATAAACTGCTGCTCCAATTTCCAAAAAGAGGGTTGATTATGTTTCTACCTTGGATCAAGAAGAGATGTTCAAGAAAGCTGAAATGGTGATCTCTAAATACCATGATGTCAAGAAAGTTTTAGCACTATCAACTGATAAAATTTCACAACATTAAACATATAAGCCTCTTATAAGGACTGAGATTCAAGCACTCAAGGACAAAATTTTGAGCACGACTCCCCTAACTGAAGAAAACATTGTCTTGAAAACTAGGAACTCTGAACTAAAAATTAGAAATGATGAATTTGTTGCTTAAAATGATGATCTTAAAAATGTTATTGATGAGCGTACCAAATCTCGTGTCACTATGGATTAAATTCTAGAATCCCATAAGTCTAGTGGTGATAAAGAAGGCTTGAGGTTCACAACTAATAATAATTTGAAGTGCTCGTTCTGTTGTGAAAAAGTTAAGGGATTTATCAAGAAAACTCATGAAATCCTAAAGGCCAAACATTCTATTTATACGGGTTCAGGACAAGAACATGTTAAGAAACTATACATCCATTATCTCTACCTAAAGAACAAAACTGGGAAAGCTAAGTTGAAAGGAATAGCTACGTAAGATCGGGCGCCTGGACAAATTAATCATAGAACAGAGAGCGCATCTTCTTCTAGCGCTCCTCCTGGTCCTCAGAGCAAGGTGAGTGCTCACAGAAAAAACTGCTCCCAAATGTCTAATGAAAAAATTTGTTAAGGCTTCCTCTTCTAACCCTGTTAAGAATGCCAAACCTAAGAAAAGTGTAGAGTTTCTTAAAACTCAGTTTAGTAGCTTTCAAAACCGTTCTATATGTGATTATTTTTTCATAAGGCTGCTGAATGTCTTTTTAGATTCATTCCCAATACCAAAAGAAGTAAAATCCCAAGGGAAACAAAAAGTGGGTTGTCAAAAGGTGCCAACCCTAGAACCCAAAGGAATAAAGGGGACATGCACTTAAAGATCTATTTTTTCGCGTCTCTGCTCCATGGCAGGATCTTCAAAGGCAAAATCAAATGAATGATATCTTGATAGTGGATAATCTAGACAATTGACTGGAGATATAATCTTGCTTGAATATGTCAGTGAATTGAGAGGTCCCTCAGTTACGTTTAGTGACAACAATAAAGGAAATAATGTTATTACTAACTTATTTTTTGTTGCAAAGAATGTGAGTGAAAATACATCGTAAAAGTGCTTGAGTCATTTCAACTCAATTATATAGCAGAGCATGAAAGGGATAATCTAGTCAAAGGTTTACCCAAGGTAGCTGATCATCATAATAAGAAGTGCATTGAATGCCTACTTGGTAAATAACATAAAACCTTTTTCCCTAGCAAGATCACGCCTTCAATTTCAAGATGTTTAAAACTGGTAAACATAGATCTGTTTGGAACAGTCACGACTGCAAGCATTGAAGGAAACAAATATACTTTAGTCGTTGTGGATGACTACTCAAGATATATACATGCGTGGAAATGATTACTTCAAAAGATGGATTTTATGATATCTTTACTGCTCTTAGGCAACTTCAAACACAAAAAGAGGATGACATCTTGAGCATAAGATCAGATAATGGAACGGATTTTAAGAGCAACTGTGTTGCTCGATATTGTTATAACCATTGAATAGACTCAACAAAATGGTGTTGTGGAAAAAATAATAGAACCTTGATTGAGGCTGAAAAATTAATGATGGGTGAATCAAAACTATCACAATATTTTTTTGCTAAAGCTGTCAACACTGCATGCTTACTCAAAATTGTTCCCTTGTAAACATAACTTACAACACGATTGCGTATGAGCTTTGGAGTGTAAGACTCCCCAACATTTCTTTCTTCGAGATCTTGTGTTGTAAGAACTTTATAATCTACAAAAGAAGAGAATATAGAGGTAAATTTGATATTAAAGCAGATGAATGTATTTTTGTTCGGTATGCTAAATATTCTAAAGATTTTTATGTTTTTAATATATCTAGTTTAAGGATAATAAAATATGTACATGCTACGTTTGATGAACATTCTCTGCTTGAGCCACATTTGGCTCCAAATGATTTTGATGATTTTTTTAAAACTAATGAGACAGGTGCTGTAGCGATGTTGAATTTTTTAACATCTTGGAGTCGCCACTTATTATTTATTGATGGAAAACAATAAGAAAAACCATTTTGATATTTTCAAGAG
Organism: Adenophora triphylla var. japonica; assembly: GCA_022495995.1. Lineage (NCBI taxonomy): Eukaryota > Viridiplantae > Streptophyta > Magnoliopsida > Asterales > Campanulaceae > Adenophora > Adenophora triphylla. The sequence continues at coordinate 145,165 of JAFEMH010003877.1, forward strand.
ATTCAAGAATTCGGGGGTTAAGTTATGGAATGGGTAGGTCAAGGAGCATCCATTCCACCCAATCCAAAGATTGGTCTTGCTAATTGGGTATTATTAATACAATAAATTCAAAGAACTTTAAGAAGAAATAAATAAATCCTAATTAATTTATTAATTATTAATGTCGAATTGTATGATTCGAGATCGCCTCCATGAATTGGAGAGACTCTAGGCTAATACTTTTGATGAGATTACACTACTCTAAAATCAATAGAGAGATTGAGAAGAGAAACGGAAGTTTAAAGGATGATTACCTTTTGTTTGAGAAGGAATTCAGACAGAGTTTCGACTCAATCCTAGATTCGAATCTTGATGCGGACAGAGCTTCGCCTCAATCTTTGATTCGGACTTCGATGTTTGTTGATCAACAAGGTTTATAAACAAACTTTAGGTAGTTTAGGGGTGATTTTGTAGGAATCTTTCAGGAGAGAAACCCACAAAATATGTATGTTATGTGTTTTCGATCGGGGATCGGGGACCTCTGAAATACTGAAAGCTATCACGTATTTATAGGGGTTTAAGAGGTGGAAGAATGACTTGGTCACCAAGATTAGGAGACTCAAGTGGATTGGGACTCCTCCCAAGGAAGCTTCCAGAACCCTCTAGTCAGTAGAGACCCGGATTAGATGATATTTATCAAGAAAAGAGGTTGAAACGGAGAAGGAAAGTGAATCTGCACATCCTACAGAGGGGTTGTCTCGCGCGAGACACGTATGTCCCTGTAAGTACCCAAATCTGGCTCATGCCTTCCGGTTAAGTTTTTCGGAAATTCCCCGGACTTTCCTAAAGTTCAGGAGCAATTCGGGAACTGTTCCGAACTTTCCGAGGAATGAAGGGATTACTTGGAATTAAAAAACCACGTTTTCCTTTTATAAAAAACCCTTCTAGAAAGGCCACCTTGCATGATTCTAGAAAGATGCTGAGTCATTGGGGATAATGCCGCACGGCTGCATTAGGAGAGAACTCCAGGCCGCACGGCTTCATTGGCTATTTCCAGACTGCCTATAAATAGAGACCCCCTCTACCCATTTTAGAACAACAATTTTCAGCACAAAAACTCTATCAAAATACCACTACGAAAATTCAGTAAGCTGAGAGTGCCAAGAGCCACCTCCCTCCTCCTTGAAGCCTCCAAAAGTTGGTCCCTTCCCTAGGCGAATTCCAAAGAGAAAGAGGTCACCACCATTGGTAACCTCTCATCCCCTTTATCTTGCATTATACTTGTATATATGTGATATATTTGCTCCTTGCTTTACATATTACTATATATTTGCTTGGGACTTGGTATATTATTGTTAAAGATCATATATTTGAACATGTAAATCATATCCCCGTCCCTTTGCATCCTTTGCATTAAAATATCATCTTTTGCTCATAAAAATGTAGTCTTTGCATTAAAGGTGCATCCTTTGCACCTAAAAATCTCTTTTTTACATAAAAGTTGCATCTTTTGCACTTAAAAATGATTCCTTTACATTAAAATTGCATCCTTTGCACCTAGAACCCATTTTCATACATAAAAATGCATACTTTGCATTAAAAATCATCTCTTTACATCAAAGTAGCATCCTTTGCTTTCAAAATGATATCTTTATGCATCCTTTGCATATAAAATGCTATTTTTCCACATAAAGATGCATCCTTTGCATTAAAAATCCTTTCTTTACATCAAAAAGCATCCTTTGCAAACAAATAGCATCCCTTGCACCAAAAAATGTCATCTTTTCAAAAAAAATGTCATTTTTATCCTAAACATGCATTCCCCATGTCCCCATTGGTATTTGGATGCATCCTTTGGAGCGGACCGGTGTAAAGATCCTATCTTTACATCGTTTCTTCCATTAAAGGTGCCACAATCTCTTTAGAAAGGGATAAACCTTGAACCCTATATCTCCGATTATCACTTGAGACGAGTATAGTAGTCCCTACACAAGCTCAATCGTCTCAAGGTGTAGGATTGATGGGCTAAGGACACTTCTAAAGAACCCCATTTCGGACTATAAAAGAGAGTCTTTCTCTTGATCACGCAAGACCCAATGTCAAATAGTGATGATCACAAGTCCAAGATGAGGGCGGGATCAAAGTCCCGAACACATAAAATCCAAGGAATCCCGAGCGATAACCAACTAAATGGTTTATACATCTGGAAGACAACTTGGAACATTCCCCCCCCCCCTCTTTTCAACACATGCACACAAGAAAGCACACAAGCAAGCACGAAAAATGGAATCTTGGGAGACTTGCTTCGGCAAGGCACCTTGGGTGAACGACGATCCGTTCTTCCCAAGGGGTAACTTAACCTCCGAACCCTAAATCCTTTTTTTCAAAGTTTTGAGGAAATCAAAATGGCGTGGCGACTCCGTTTTTCAAATTAAATCGGATGTTTTCAAACACAAGTGAATCCAAATGACACAAATAAAAAAAAGTAATTTGGGCACCACATTCACAGTCCCACACGGGATAACTAGTCTGTTGACAAATTTGTCCTCTTCAGTCATTCTGTTAGTCAGTTAGGTCCAAAACTAACGAGGTTAGTTAAAAACATAACAAAACATGACGAAACTGATATGCTTTCATCAAAATACAAAAGAGAGACAAAGAGTAGTGTAATCATGTAATTATGAGTTCAGAATGGGGTGTCTATAGAGCCCCTCGGTGATAGGACTTATGGAAGAAGTCATGTCGTCGATAGAAAAGTCATCATTATGAACAATGGGATGGTTGTGTCGCACGGCTGCCTACGTATCTCTATAAGAGAATCAGACCAAAACGTAGTTCGATTCCAAAACACTAAAAAGGCTATTTTAGGTATTTTGAAAATCATTTTTGAAAATTGAAGAGATGATTTTATTTTGAAAAGGCAAATTCATACTGAGGAATCAAATCATGACCCAATTCTGAATATACCTGTCTTTTGTTGTCTGAAGATTTGCCTGTTTGCGCTCCGAACCTGCAGGGAAAGATGTTAGGAAAAAAAGGTTTACCTGTCCGGTCCTTTGCATTCAAATGGTTTGTCTTTTGAGACTGGAGTGGGGTAACGATCCTGGCGATTCGGGACCGAGCTTTTGTTGAGGTGACGATCATGGCGATTCGGGACCGAGCTTTTGTTGAGGTGACGATCCTGGTGATTCAAGACCGGGCTTTTGGTTGCTGACGATCCTGGCAATTCAAGACTGGGCTTTTTTTTGTTGATGACGATCCTGGCGATTCAAGATCGGGCTTTTTTTTTGAGGTGAGTATTTGACATACTAACCCTAGATGCTTGACACACCTAATTGGTGATGATCCTGGTGATTCGGGACCGAGCTTTTTGTTGGTGAGTACTCGACATACTACCTGTAGATGCTTGACACACCTAATTGGTGATGATCCTGGCGATTCAAGACCGGGCTTTTGTTGAGGTGAGTATTTGACATACTAACCCTAGATGCTTGACACACCTAATTGGTGACGATCCTGGCAATTCAAGACCGGGATTTTTTTTTGTTGAGGTGAGTATTTGACATACTAACCCTAGATGCTTGACACACCTAATTGGTGACGATCCTGGCGATTCAAGACCGGACTTTTGTGTTGGTGACGATCCTGGCGATTCAAGACCGAGCTTTTTTGTTAGTGAGTACTCGACATACTACCTGTAGATGCTTGACACATCTAATTGATGACGATCCACCTGTAAGGGCGCTGAATCGGGTTTTTTGTTGGAATATGCTTGACGCATGGCACTTGACGTGATGGATGCTTGACGCGATGGATGCTTGACCCTTTAAGAGATGCTCGATGCACTTAATTGGATGCATTGGTATATGGAAAGGTAGATGGTAGGCAAAATCCAAACATTCATCATGTTTGATCTAATTATTGAAAGTAGGCACTTGACGTGTTTTACGCACTTTAATTCCTGCAAGAGGGTTAGTGAAAGCATTTGCATAACAGCATATATTCACTTAAGCATTTGTTTGTTCAAGACGATCAATGTGCACTCGACTCCAAGAATCACTGGGGAGAATGAGTTCTATTATGTGAGAATTGAAAATTGTTTGTGTGATTTAGATTTTGGTTTAGAAGACCAACTCTTGAGGTCCATCTAAATATCGAATGAGACAATCGTCTAATAGGATCCCATCGAGATAACCCAAGTTCAACGCTAAGGTTCAGGATACTTCAAGGATTTTTTGTTGTCGTAGGACTTCTTCATCGTCAAGCCCCAAGTTTTCTCATGTAATGATCATTGACTGAACAAGGTCTAAACCACTCCAATGACTTTTGCTATGTAGAAATTATGCTGCCTAACCCAAATCGCGTATTTTCCAAGGCTTCTCTTGACACTAAGCCCCAAGACTTCTTGTATGATGTAGATGACTTCGCGAATAGGCTTGTGAGGCTGCGTATATTGAAGAAGGTTGAAGGATTCCCTCCCTTTTTCCCTTGAATTTTTTTTCTATAGTGACGCACCCTGGTTTTTGCCTAGACCGCCCTTTCGGGTTTTCAATCTAGCGGGCCTCTCTTTCGCTCCTTTTGTTTTGTGCTCTAACTTTTACCTAGGTCGCTCTTTACTTGTTTTCAACCTAGTGAGCCACTTTTTTTTTTATGAAAAGTATGTTTACTCAAAGGGGACTCAGTTGGAAGAATATCATTAAGGAGAAAGATGAGATCTCAAGTTTAGTTGAGGAGAGATGGACTCTATTTATTGGAAGGTGATCCAAGCATTGACTCCTTTTTGGGGGAGTATATTCTCTGATGATGAGAGTGAGAAGCAAAAAGGAGAAAGCTCCTAATGTAGATTTGATTACTCTTGAGAGTTTAAGTAGAGATTGACTGGGAGGAAAGGTTAGGAAACCCCAGTTTTGATGCTTGGATTTCAAGAGTGTGTATGAGAATGGCTAAGAGGAAGCCCCTAGACTCAACAAAGAACCCAATATGGCTCAAAGATCTAGAAAAGTTGTTCTACCTTTAATGGACCTTGCATCATCTAGAAATTTCTTAACGAGTTTGAAAAGAAAGCCAATCATTAGTACGACTTAGACTAAACATTTATCTTTATGGATTGATGTTGAAAGTCTTCCTCATTTCCATTGCCATTCAGGCTTCATTGTAAGAGGATGCCGAAGAATCCTCTTTTCTGCGTTGGTATCATTTGACTCTTCTTATTTGTGGGAGAGTCCTTCTTGCCTTTCTTGAAATTCCATCTTTGTTGTGGGGGTAATGAAGGATTGAGAGTTTTCTTTCTTTCGTTTTTTTTTGTACTCTCAAAGCCTTGAATTGAGTAGCCCCACTCTTCTTGGGATGAATGTTGATAGCATCGCCTTTTGGCTTCCTTCATTTGTTTGACCTTCGACTTTCAATAGTAGTAATGTTTAACCTTAAGCCTTCTAATGATAGTTTTCATATCAAACTTGTTTAGAAGTTTCTATTTTTCGTGACGATTTAAGGAATGAGGGTCCACTATTCAGCATGGATCAAATGATACTTATAAAGAAAAACAACTCTTGGGACAGTGTTTAGGATAAAGAGATAACTTTTATTGATAATGGAATTCGAAACAGACTCGATAGTTCACTTGACACAAACTAGAGAGGATAGAGATGGACTAGAATGACAGAACGACTCTTCGAGAACATATTAGGAAGTTGCCCTAATCTATTTTTTTTTTAATTTTTTAAAGGAAAAAAGGAGAAGAAAATCGGAGCCCCAAGGTGCTGATGCTTCAGTTGATCTCCCCGGCTTCATACAAGTCTTGGTTGGCATCCCTCAAATTATAGCAATTATTGGTGTCATGACCACTAAACTGATGGTAATCGCAAAATTTGTCGTGGTCTCAATCTTCTCTCATTTTCTTAGGATGATAGTTTTCCATTGACTTCAATTTTCCTTGGCCTACTAGATCATCGAACATTTCCTTAAGAGTAGTCCCTCCAAAATCATGATAGGTACGACCGGTGCTCCCCTTTGTTGGACAATTCTCCTTTTCTGAATTCTTTCTAAGACGGATCAATTCATCAATTCTAATGCCTGATTTATGGAGCTCGAGGAAACTAGGGAAGTAATTGCCGACAAGCTTCTCTTGGTACTCTTCGCGGAGACATTGAAGTAGAATATGAATTTGTTCGTCTAGGCTTGGCCTACCAACGATTTCAGTCAGTTTCGTCCTCCATCTTTTGACGAAGTCTGTGAATGACTCATTTTGTTGTTGCTTAGTTTGCTCAAGGTCTCTCCTTGTAGTACGGTAGGTAATGTTGTCCTCAAATTGCTTTTGGAAGGTACGACTGGCGAGTGGCCAATCAAGTCTTGTGGAGAGTGGAAGAGTCATGTACCACTCTCTAGCGGCACTATCAAGGGTTTGAGAGAAGCATTGAACTAGCAAGCTGTCATCGACACCCATAGGTAGCATGGCCCAAGAATAAGTTTCCAAGTGAGTTTTCGGACAAGTAGTGCCATTGAATTTTGCAATGTCGGGTGTCTTGTACTTTCTAGGAAGCTTTGACATGGATTGACGAATGGTGTCATAGTCGATAGAGAGCGAGGCTCCCTTGTTCAAATCGAGGGATGCGAGTTTCTTTTCTAGCATTTCCATGGTGAGGGGCTCACTTGCCTTTTTATTTTCCCCCTTACTTTCCTTCTTGAAAGTTTGGCTTTCGTTGTCAGAGGAGGAAGATGATGAGCTAGGATCATACACCTTTTTCTTAAGCTTGCGGTGGCTTTTAGCTTTCTTAGTGTACGATACTTCATCATCGGAAGAGGTCCCATTCTCTTTTGAGCTTAATTCGGCCATTTTAAGTTTCATGGATCGGAGTTCGTCAACCGTGGCTTTCATTTCCCCGGCTTGGATTCTCCTTTCAAGTTATAATTGGGCCTTCATTTCATTGGCTTGGGCTTGTAGCATTTCTTCATATAGAGTTCTTTGATTCTCAATTTCCTTCTTGAGTGCTTCGGGATTCATCGTGTCGGAAGGAAATTGAAATGCTACTGTTGGAGAGGTAAGGGAGCTTGACGACCTTAGAGATGAACTAGAGATATCCCAACGAAACGCCTTTTAGAATATTAGCCCCAAACGATCCTAGATGGAGAAAAGGATGATGGTTAAAATTACCTCACGAGCGATTTTTTTGAAGTTTTATTTTTATCAGGAACGGAGTTTTGACTCAAGGAGGGAGCGCACATCGATTAACAATCACAAACACAAATTCTGCAAATAAAGTCTCGCGCGAGACAAGGTCATCTCGCACGAGACAACCATTCGGATAGATGAATTTTTTTTTCTTTTTATTTCCTAAATTCATGGTCGGACGGACAAAGATCCGTTTTCTATCTAGCATCCTAGGTTGCAGGTATACGTAATTCGAACCAAATCTAAGGACTCGATAATTGTCCATTCTTTGTAAAATAAAGCATGTAAAATTAACCGGAAGGATTTTTTTTTCTTTTTAAAGGGACTTCCGAAAGGGTCATTCCGAAGGGACATTTTCGAAGGGACTTTTTCTTTTTTCGAAGGGAATTTTCCGAATCCTTTCTCGATAATCAATTTTTACATTTAGCTTTATTTTGGTCAAAGACAAGAAAGATTACCGAGTCAAAACCGACCGGTCACAGAGTGTTCTTAAATAGACAATCTACATGATATGTGGCGATGCAGGGCTGGAAGGCTAGGCTCCCCGTGATATGACAATCTAGGTGGATTGAATACGCGGAGTGGGATGATCCAACTTCGGAGAGAGAGAGAAAGAATTAAATAAATTAATTACAAAGCCCGAGTCAATCAATGACCGGTAAAAATTGAAATAATCCAATCTCACACAAGTATATAGTTTAAGTATAAATTAATTATTTTACCCTGTAAAATAAAATTAATACAAGTAAAATAGAAATAACATTTATTTTGAATTTTCTGGATTTTTTTTTAAGTTTTCTGAAACAATTTTTTTTTTTTTGAATATGGTCAAGCTTTAAAAAAGTCAACAAGGTTTTATTTTGTGTTTGTTTTTGCGGTCAAACTTGAAAAGAAAGTCAACAAACCAAGGGTTTTTTCTTTGTAAGCAGCCGCCAAACAGACTTTCGTGACCGCATAGTAGTTTCGCGCGGGACAACTTTGTCCCGCGCTGGACAAGCAATCTGACAGTAATTTTTTTTGATGAAAATAGTGCAGAAAATTTCCAAAAAATCCAGAAAAAGCAGATTTCAAACAGAAAATTGAAAAGATTAATAACACCCAATTGTAACGCAAGTCTAACCCTCTTAATTAATTGTCACCAGCGGATTCGCCACTGTAGCGATGATGAATTTTTTTTAACATCTTGGAGTCGCCACTTATTATTTATCGATGGAAAACAATAAGAAAAATCATTTTGATATTTTCAAGAGATTCAAGGATTCGGGGGTTAAGTTATGGAATGGGTAGGTCAAGAAGCATTCATTCCACCAAATCCAAAGATTGGTCTTGTTAATTGGGTATTATTAATCTAATCAATTCAAAGAACAATAAGAAGAAATAAATAAATCCTAATTAATTTATTAATTAGGAATGTCGGATTGTATGCTTCGAGATCGCCTCCATGAATTGGAGGGACTCTAGGCTAATCCTTTTGATGAGATTACACTACTCTAAAATCAATAGAGGGATTGAGAAGAGAAACGGAAGTTTAAAGGATGATTACCTTTTGTTTGAGAAGGGATTCAGACAGAGTTTCGACTCAATCCTAGATTTGAATCTTGATGCGGATAGAGCTTCGCCTCAATCTTTGATTCGGACTTCGATGTTTGTTGATCAATAAGGTTGATAAACAAACTTTAGGTAGTTTAGGGGTGATTTTTAGGAATCTTTCAGGGAGAAAAACCCACAAAATATGTGTGTTATATGTTTTCGATCGGGGATCAGGAACCTCTGAAATACTGAAAGCTATCAGGTATTTATAGGAGTTTAAGAGGTGGATGAATGACTTGATCATCAAGATTAGGTGACTCAAGTTGATTGGGACTCCTCCCAAGGAAGCTTCCAGAACCCTCTTGTCAGTAGAGACCCAGATTTGATGATATTTATCAAGAAAAGAGGTTGAAACGGAGAAGGAAAGTGAATCTGCACATCCTACAGAGGGGTTGTCTCGCGCGAGACACGTATGTCCCGCGTGGGACAACTAGTCTGTTGACCATTTTGTCCTCTTCAGTCATTCAGTTAGTCAGTTAGGTCCAAAACTAACGAGGTTATTTAGAAACTTAATGAAACATGACGAAACTGATATGCTTTCATCAAAATACAAAAGAGAGACAAAGAGTAGTGTAATCATGTAATTATGAGTTCAGAATAGGGTGTCTACAGGTGCGCCCCCAAGAAGTGCACTTGAAGCAAAACAAAATACATCAACTCGAGGAAATCTATTAAAATCTGAAGCGCCCTCTCCAGAATCTGAAGCCCCTGATTTTTCTCCTGGAGCACTTGAATTTTCTACTTCTAGAGCTTCACCTTCTCGAAGTGCGCCTGATGCTACCCCTATACACTCTATTGAACCTCTCTAGTAACTCACGTATGACAATATTAAAGCTAGATTATATGATGTACCAATTCAAGATCATTAAGAACCCTCTACTCAACCAGATCTACTTCTTGAAAATCGTGGACATATAAGTCACCCAATCTCAAATGTTATAGGTGATCTTCATGCTGGTGTTCAAATAAGGAGAACCTCAAAATATGATGAATATAAATCTTTAATCTCCTATATAGAACCAAAGAACATAGATGAAGCGCTCTAGGATCCCATTTAGGTTATTGCTAGGCAAGAGAAACTCTATCAATTTGAACGTTGTAACGTTTGGACTCTTATACCCAGAGCAAATGATCAAGGATTTATTGGTACAAAGTGCGTGTTTAGAAACAAGATAGATGAGAATGGAAGAAATACAAGAAACAAAGCAAAGTTGGTTGCACAAGGTTATAGGCAAGAAGAAGAAATTGATTACGATGAAACTTTTGCTCCTATAGTAAGGCATGACGCTATCAGAATATTTCTAGCTTATGCGTGTTACAAGAAATTCAAACTTTATCAAATGAATGTGAAGAGTGAATTTATGAATGGTGAACTACAAAACAAGTAAATGTAGCATAACCACCTGGATTTGAAGACAAAAAATTTCCAAATCATGTTTACAAACTTCAGAAACCTTTATATGGAATTAAACAAGTTGCAAGAGCAAGGTATGATACTCTATCTAAATTTCCTTTAAAGAAGGGATTCAAGTGCGATAAGATTGATGCTACTCTTTTTATTTCCAAACATAATGATCATTCTCTGTTAGTTCAAATTTATGTTTATATTATTTTTGAATCTACTAATGAAATATTGTGCAATCACTTTGAGAAGCTAACGAAAAGCAAGTTTTAGATGAGAATGACGAGATAACTCACATTCTTCCTTGGGCTCCAAATCAAACAAAATGAATGAAGAGATATTCTTCAACCAATCTATGTATATAAAGATCTAATTACAAAGTTTGGACTAGAAAATGCAAGAGCATACGACACTCCTATGGCTATAGGCTAGCTTGATAAAGATCTAAAATGTAAGAAATAATATTTTGTATAGAGTTATAATTGGCTCATTATTTTATCTAACTACAAGTAGGCCAGATGTTATGTTTAGTATTAGTGTGTGCGATCGTTATCAAGCAGATCATAGAGAGGCATATTTGGTAGCGGTAAAATGTATTAATTATTTTTTATCTATATAGAACTATTAACCTTGAAATTCGGTACTCCAAAGATTCAAACTTTGATCTTATAGGTTAATTAGATGCATATTTTGCAGCATGTACCATTGATAGGAAGATCACCAGGAACTTGTCATTTCCTTGTAAATACACTTGTTGCATGGGCTAGCAAAAAATAAGCTTCAATATCTATCTCAAAAACATAAGCAAAATATATAGCCGCTGGAAGTGACTGTTGTCAAATTTTTTGGATGAATCAACAATTGGTAAACTATGATATGAATGAAGGAGATTGTCAAATCTGTAACAACCTAACAGCAATTGAAGTTTCTAACAACCCTTTCATACACTCGAATACCAAGTACATAAACATTAAACATCATTTCCTTAGAGACCACGTGAAAAAAAATATTCATTAGAGCATGTGGGCACATATAATCAAATTGTCGATATTTTGACAAAGGCTCTTGATTACAAGAGATTTGCATTCCTGATAGGAGAATTGGGATTCCATGAATTTAAATAGTGTTAGTGTTATGCCCTAGGCCTATGGTTGATAGACTTATGTGTTGACATTATTTATTATTATATGAAAAGTCTATTATTTGTTATTATATGTTTTGCATATTTATTTGTAATAATCTCCGTCCCTAATTATTAAGTGAATAATTAGTATAAATGTTAATGGATAATCATATGATGATTATATGCATAGAGATTTACATTAAATTTATGGGTACTTGTTAGAGAACAAGTGACTGGGCTTGACCCATTTGAGATTTATGTCATGGTCAATGTCATAATTAAATCTCATATGGTCACTTCATTTAGTCCCTAGACCTGAAATTATCATGACCTTACATATGATGAAAGTCATGTTTGATTTTAGTCAAACGATATCTTAACACGATATCTATAAAGGCTATCTTTGGCATGATCGGAATCATGATGGGAAGGATGATAAGTCAAGATGGAATTTATCCCTCGAAAGAGAGATGTTTTGCTTGGGCCCCTCGATGAGTGATAATGATGAAAGTGTATGGCCATACCCATATACAATTGGATTATCATTATACTCAAGATCGAGAAAGCATTGAACAAGTACAAGTTGACGCGGACCATGACTTGTGTTCAATATAGCATCGTTAGACAAAGGGAGAAATGGAAGTGCACCATTGGAAATGTGAACTCTTACGTTATATTATTTGGGTAGACATAATGGCTTGGTAGAGTCTGCTTATGTCTTATGAGGGTCGATTTGATCGAGCTCATTGCCAACATAATATAATCCTATTGGGTCACACACTAATAGAATGAATTGATCAAACCAGAGGAAGAATGATTGAGAGAATCCTGATGTGGCTTAAGACATCGCGCGACAGAACCTGTCCATGGGACTCGTCTGGTCGTGCAACACTTTAAGACCACAGAGGCGTTTTTAGACTAGTTTCCTAATTTGATTAGGAAACAAATATAAATGCTAAAGTAGTATAAATATAACAGTCTGTCAACCCTAATTGACTAGACGAAATCAGAAAAGAAAATCACAACATAATTCTCAATATTCTTCAAGATTTTTGATCTAGCAATCATCAAGAAATCGTTCTTGGTTCATTCAAAGGTGTGGATTCCATAAGAGGGTCTTCGCTCGTGCAACGATCAAGGCCTAGAGTTCGAAGTTTGTATTCAGAATCACATCAATACATTGTTCGATAGCTCAAGAACGGAAAGCGTTCAAGATTGGTTATATCTATCTCATAGGTATTCAAGTTAATTATATAGAACGGATCCTAGGTTCTTTGGGTTTTATGTTATTAGATGCTTAATTCCGCTGCGCATGGACCCGTAAAATCCAACAGTGGTATCAGAGCCCCGTTCGTATGATTAAGTTTGAATAAACATGCTAGAAAATTTGATATAAATTGTTTATATGATTTTTGCATGTTTGATATGCGATAGTTTGATTGTTTTTGAAACAATATGCCTAAATCGTGTTCTATTGATATTGAATTAAATCTGTTAAAAGTTGTTTACATGATTTAATTGCTCCGTGATTTAGAATTGATTGAATCTGCAAATCTGCTTGGTTTTGTCACGCAACACTGCTTGACTGTGTCACGCGACACTGCTTGACTGTGTCACGTGACAGAGTGTGGCTGATGGCTTCGTTAGGTCGCGCGACAGAGTTGGCCTCTGTCACGCGACAATCCTTGCCCAATCTGGGCAGAATCAGTTTGTTAAACAATCTTGTTAATCTGTGAATGTGTTTACAATCTGATATGTTTATGTATTAATCTGGATGCTATAAAATTTTGGAAATTAAGTTTATAGGGCTATGCTAGATTAATTCATTGTTTATGCATGCTTAGTTAATTAAAATATGATTTTATTAATTGTTGCGATGCATGAATATGAGTTCTTACGTGTTAAGAATTTTGTTAGATGTTTAGTTGAAACATTGTATTGTATTTTCCTGAATGTTTAGATTTAAACATTAAAATTTTGGTTTTCTGATTGTTTATGAGAAACAAGTCATTTTACGCAAAATTTAAAAGGAAATTGATTGTTTATATAAAGTATTGATTATGTTGCAAATCAGAGCTTATTTCTGATTGTGCATGTCTAGGAGAGTTCTGTCGAATGAGAGATTTGATACTTAAGTAGTCCTTGTGGCTCACCTATCTTTCTGGGAACTTACCTGGTGCACAGTTATGACTATCTTTGCTAATGTGCTTATAATCTACTTTAAAGAACCTTCATTTAACTTTTAAGTTCTTTATGCCAATTCATGATTAAAACACTTGAGACCATTCGGATAGTTTTGGGTAGGCTTGCCATAGCAAGGTACTTTGATTCTATTCGTATGCGAGCAAGATGAGGAAATGGTGGTTTCTATACATTTAAAGTGAATGAACTTAATTGGGTTATCAAAATAGTTTTGGACCCAAGGCATAAGATGAGATTAAAATATGCTTAGACATATGATGTCTTGAATAAATCTCATAAAAGATCTAAGAGTCATATATGTGATATGATTGATGTTTCTACCTAATTAATTTAGTTTTGAGCAGTTTGCCATAGCAAACTTGAAATTAAATTAAATTTCGATCTTAGCCCATTAAATATATATTATGTTTGTTTGCATTGGAAGGTGTATAATTTAGTGGGAGCATTTATTTTCATGTAAATGCATTATACTTTTCATATAATATGTTTACTTATATGTGTTCATATTTTATGTATATCTTTTTGTAGAATTAAATGGCATCAAACAATAATCATCATTTGTCACTGCGATCTGTCCTTGAGAAGGAAAAGTTGGAGGAGAATGGTACAAACTATATGGATTGGATCCGTAGCGTGAGAATTGTTCTCAGGCAAGAGGAGAAATTGTACGTTCTCGAGGAACCTATTCCACCTGAACCTGCTGCCAATGCTACTAGGGCAGTGAGGGATCAATATCTGAAGCACAAGCGTGATTTTACTGATGTTAGTTGCCTCATGCTCTCCACCATGTGCAAGAGCCTTCAAAAGGATCTTGAGCACTTGGGGACAGTTGATCTAAACAATCGACTGATGGAAATGTTCCAAGTTCAAGCAAGGCAAGAAAGGTATAACACAGTTAAGGCCCTAACCTCATGCAAGATGAGTGAAGGACAAGCTATTGGTCCTCATGCTCTAAAGATGAAGGGCCACATCGAGCATCTTGAAAGGCTCGATTTTCCAATCAGCCAAGAGTTGGCTACTGACATGATATTGAATTCATTGCCCGAAGGTTTTAGTAATTTCATAATGAACTATAACATGGGGGGCATGAATAAGAACCTTTCCGAGTAAGTTCAAATGTTGAAAACTGCGGAAATCAATATTGTCAAGAAGAAAACCGATCAAGTGTTGATGGTTAACAAGGGAAGGGTTTCAAGGGTAAGGGAAAGGCAAAAGTTGCTAATCCTAAGGCAAATATTGCCAAACCCAAAGAGGCTAAGCCCAAGTCCCAAGAGGACGCAGTCTGCTTCCATTGCAATGAGATTGGACATTGGAGGAGAAACTGCACAAAATACAAGGAAGCACTGAAGAAGAGCAAAGGAGTTGCTTTGACTTCAGGTATCTTTGTTATAGATATATTCCTATCTACTTCTAGTTCTTGGGTATTGGATACCAGATGTGGAACTCACATTTGTTTAAATGTGCAGGGTCTAAAGAACAGAAGGATGCTTAAGGAAGGTGAAGTGGACCTACGTGTGGGGAATGGAGCAAGAGTTGTTGCATTAGCCGTAGGAACTTATGAAGTTACTTTACCTAGTGGACTAATAATTGTTTTAAACAATTGTTATTACGTTTCAGCTTTAAGTAGGAATATTATTTCGATTTCATGTTTGGATAATGAAGGTTTTAATTTTCTTATATGTGATAAGAAGTTTTCCATTTACAAGAGTGATATGCATTATTGTACTGCTATTTCATTCAATGGCCTTTATATCCTTGATGTTGAAAATCATGATAATGATATCTATAACATTAACAAGAGATCTAAACCCAATGATGTAAACCACACTTACTAATGGCATTGTCGTCTTGGCCATATAAATGAGAAACGCATTTCTAAACTCCACAAAGATGGATTTTTAGACTCACATGATTATGAATCATATGAGACATGTGAATCTTGTTTGCTTGGAAAGATGACCAAGGACCAATTTACCAAAACTGGTGAAAGGGCGGGCGACTTATTAGGCCTCATACATACCGATGTGTGTGGACCTATGAGTAGCAATGCTAGGGGAGGATTTCAGTACTTCATAACATGAACTGATGATTATAGTAGATTTGGATATGTTTATCTAATGAAACATAAAAGTGAATCGTTTGAGATATTTCGAATATTTCAAAATGAGGTGCAAAATCAACTTGGCAAAACTATTAAGGTACTTCGATCCAATCGAGGTGGCCAATATTTGAGCCAAGAATTTGACAGTCATCTTAAGAGTTGTGGAATCGTTTCAGAACTCTCTCCACCCGGAACACCACAATGGAATGGTGTGTCTGAAAGGAGGAATAGAACCTTGTTGGACATGGTTCATTCTATGATGAGTCAAGTTGAGCTTCCTTTATCCTTTTGGGGACATGCACTGGAAACTACTGCTTTCACTATAAACAGAGTTCCTACCAAATCGGTTCAAAAGACCCCATATGAGATGTGGCATGGAAGAAAACCTAGTTTGACTTTCATGAAGATTTGGGGTTGCGATGCATATGTCAAGAAGTTAACTTCTGACAAGCTAGCACCTAAGTCTGATAAATGTATTTTCGTGGGTTATCCTAAGGAAACCAAAGGATACTATTTCTACAACCGAAACGAGAACAAAGTGTTTGTTGCTCGAAATGGTACTTTCTTAGAAAATGAGTTTCTTCGCAAAGGAACCAGTGGGAGCAAAATAGATCTCGAAGAAATTCGATAACCCGAAAACAACATTGAGCCAATGGTAGAAACTGAACCAAGTTCACAAGTAGTTGTGGAATCGGTTCAAGATGCACAAGTCCTTCGCCGAAGTGGTAGGTCACTATCCGAACCCGAGAGATATGGATTTCTAGTTACGGAAAGTGATGAAGTGGATTTAATCGAAAACGATGAACCTACTTTCTATCAAGAAGTGATGTCCTCTCGTGATTCGGAAAAATGGCAAGAGGCCATGAAGTCCGAATTACAATCCATGGCTGATAATCAAGTTTGGAACTTGATTGATCCACCCGAAGGTGTAAAAACCATAGGGTGAAAATGGGCTTCAAGAAGAAGACCGACATGGATGGGAAGGTGCACACCTATAAGGCTAGGCTCGTAGCTAAGGGATATAGGCAGATTCATGGCATCGACTATGATGAAACCTTTTCGCCTGTAGCTATGCTTAAGTCTATTAGAATTTTAATTGCCATAGCCGTATATTATGACTATGAGATATGGCAAATGGATGTCAAGATAGCTTTCCTAAATGGGATGTTACTTGAGGATGTATACATGATACAACCTGAAGGTTTTGTCAGTCTAGAAAATTCTAACAAGGTGTGTAAGTTGCAAAGATTTATTTATGGATTGAAGCAAGCTTCTAGGAGTTGGAATCAACGTTTTTATGAAGCAATCAAGGAGTTTGGCTTTATCAAGAACGAAGATGAACCTTGTGTATACAAGAAAATTAGTGGGAGCGTAGCACTATTTCTAGTGTTGTATGTCGACGATATCTTACTCATTGGAAATGACATTCCTGCACTACAGACTGTCAAGTCTTGGTTGGGAAAGTGCTTTTCGATGAAAAATATGGGCGAAGCTATATATATCCTTGGTATCAAGATCTATAGAGATAGATCTAAGAGGATGATTCATTTAAGTCAAAGTACTTACATTGACAAGGTTCTTAGAAGATTCCAAATGGAAAATTCTAAAAGAGGAAACTTGCCAATGTTGCATGGTATATCTCTTAGCAAGACTCAAAGTCCTAAGACTAATGATGAGCGAAAGAGAATGAATGGTATTCCATATGCTTCAGCAATTGGGTCTATCATGTATGCTATGTTATGTACTAGACCCGATGTCTCGTGTGCTCTAAGCATGACGAGTAGGTACCAATCGAAAGAGAATGAATGGTATTCCATATGCTTCAGCAATTGGGTCTATCGTGTGCTCTATCATGGATAGCAGTCAAGAATATCCTCAAGTACTTGCGAAGAAATAAGGATGTATTCTTGGTCTTTGGAGGAATGGAAGAAGATCTTGTAGTGGAAGGCTACACATATGCTAGCTTCCAAACCGATAAATATGATTTTACATCGCAGACAGGATTTTTGTTTGCGCTGAATGGAGGCACTGTGAGTTGGAAAAGTTCCAAGCAAAGTACCGTCGCTGATTCTACAACCGAAGCTGAGTACATAGCGGCATCTGATGCAGCTAAGGAAGCCGTTTGGATCAAAAAGTTCATTAGTGATTTGGAAGTCGTTCCAAGCATCAAAGATCCTATTAAACTTTACTGTGACAACAATGGTGCCATTGCACAAGCAAAGGAACCAAGGTCACACCAGAGATCCAAACACATACTTCGACGTTTCCACATTATCCGAGAGATATGCGAAAGGGGAGACGTAAAGATATGCAGAGTAAACACTGATGACAACGTGGCGGACCCATTAACTAAGGCTCTCCCGCAAGATAAGCATGATGGTCATGTTAGGTCCATGGGTATTCGATACATGGGAGATTGGGCCTAGTGCAAGTGGGAGACTGTTAGTGTTATGCCCTAGGCCTATGGTTGATAGACTTATGTGTTGACATTATTTATTATTATATGAAAAGTATATTATTTGATTATTATATGTTTTGCATATTTATTTGTAATAATCTCCGTCCCTAATTATTAAGTGAATAATTAGTATAAATGTTAATGGATAATCATATGATGATTATATGCATAGAGATGCACATTAAATTTATGGGTACTTGTTAGAGAACAAGTGACTGGGCTTGATCTGTTTGAGATTTATGTCATGGTCAAATGTCATAATTAAATCTCATATGGTCACTTCATTTAGTCCCTAGACCTGAAATTATCATGACCTTACATATGATGAAAGTCATGCTTGATTTTAGTCAAACGATATCTTAACACGATATCTATAAAGGCTATCTTTGGCATGATCGGAATCATGATGGGAAGAATGATAAGTCAAGATGGAATTTATCCCTCGAAAGAGAAATGTTTTGCTTGGGCCCCTCGATGAGTGATAATGATGAAAGTGTATGGCCATACCCCAATACGATTGGATTATCATTATACTCAAGATCGAGAAAGCATTGAACAAGTACAAGTTGACGTGGACCATGACTTGTGTTCAATATAGCATCGTGAGACAAAGGGAGAAATGGAAGTGCACCATTGATAACGTGAACTCTTACGTTATATTATTTCGGTAGACATAATGACTTGCTAGAGTCCGCTTATGTCTTATGAGGGTCGATTTGATCGAGCTCATTGCCAACATAATATAATCCTATTGGGTCACACACAAATAGAATGAATTGATTAAACCAGAGGAAGAATGATTGAGAGAATCCTGATGTGGCTTAAGACATCGCGCTACAGAACTTGTCCATGGGACTCGTCTGGTCGTGCGACACTTTAAGACCACAGAGGCATTTTCAGACTAGTTTCCTAATTTGATTAGGAAACAAATATTAATGCTAAAGTAGTATAAATATAACAGTCTGTCAACCCTAATTGACTAGCCGAAATTCTGAAAAGAAAATAACAACATAATTCTCAATATTCTTCAAGGTTTTTGATCTAGCAATCATCAAGAAATCGTTCTTGGTTCATTCAAAGGTGTGGATACCATAAGAGGGTCTTCGCTCGTGCAACGATCAAGGCCTAGAGTTCGAAGTTTGTATTCAGAATCACGTCAATACATTGTTCGATAGCTCAAGAACGGAAAGCGTTCAAGGTTGGTTATATCTATCTCGTAGGTATTAAAGTTAATTATATAGAACGGATCCTAGGTTCTTTGGGTTTTATGTTATTAGATGCTTAATTCCGCTGCGCATGGACCCGTAAAACCCAACAAATAGTTCATACAGTTTTGTTACTACTAATGATATTTTATTATTTTAAGTTGTTAACTTGGATTTTTCAAGGAAAAAATACTTTTAGTGTCTGTGCCACATAATCGCCCCAAGGCACAAAATTTTCATTGGTTTTATAGAAACCTTTGGGTCCTCTCATTCATGATGCACCCCATTTAGAGGCTATGCGCCTCATTTTAACTAAGCGCCCCAAAAGGATCATATGGTTGAATGCTCACTACTAGTTCACTAAGCCAAAGGCGTCCTAACATATATCTCACGCGCCTGTGATAGTGACACGTGTACCAAGTAAGTACCTTAACTTTTTGTTGTACTTTGTTTCTTTTCTTGCTTAAGACAACCCTAAATTGTTTAATGGTACTTATGCAATTATTTTTTCTTGCTTTTTATTTTCAAAATTTTGTTCCAAGGGAATTTATGTGTCCTACAAACATTCCCTACTATTATCAAAACAACCATCATCATAACTACTACACTTATCCCTTCACCCCTTTACTAATTTCTTGTTCCACCTTCCTGCTCTCATTCTTTGCACCACTCACTCTCTCTCTCTCTTTAAAATTTTCTAGCACTAATTTGTTCTTTTTTCTTTCTTTATAATTTGCTATGCATCCTAAGAAACCAACAATTGCTCCTAAGGAGATAGAGCTAATGAACGACATGGTAAGATCTTCAAATTTTCATATTTGTTTGTCATTTTCTTGAAACTGCCCTTGCACTTCATGATTCTGTTGGATTTTGTTGAAATCACTTGTTGGGCTCTATCCGTTTAAAGTTTTAGAACTTATATATTCAACTTATTTTATGGTCAATTCTTGATTCATGCCTTTTGATGATGCCAAAATCGTCAAAACAGCCCAAATCCAAGCGATGATTGCTCCGGTGATTGCAAGGCCTGAAAATAAGAGAAAACACGTAAACTAAGCCGGGGCGGATCCGGCTAAAGGCCCTCCGGCGTGAGAGTAAGTTCACGGTTTGTATATGAGAAAACAAATGGACAGAGTTTTCCCAATGTAAAAAGTGACGTACCTAATAATGAGCCATGGGGCTTGTATTTATAAGGATGGATTGATAGAATCCATGTTGAAATAAACTTGTAAAGAGATAAGATGTAATCCTAAGAGAATTACATATGTTAAGGAGTCATTGTTTGACTTGGATTGGTGTAGTTGATTACAATCTGGATTGAATCATGAATGTGTAATCCTTGTTGTATAAGGATTGTATGTTCTGCTAACCGGAACGCCGAGGAACACAAATGTTTTACCTCGGCCTTAACAAATAGACCGAGGTAAATGATTCTGCTTCCTCGTCATTTGGAGATTGGCCGGTACAGAGATATGCCGAGGTAAATGATTTTGTTTCCTCGTCATGGTGGTGAAATGCCGAGGTAAGAACTTTAGTTTCCTCGTCTCTCCGCATAACGGCCCAAACATGTTGACATAAGGCTGAGATAAACGTTCCTCGTCATATAAGGAAGACCTTACTCGGCCCTGATACTTGGTTATTTAGATAATATTCATGGCCCAATTTAATTAGGCCCAGCTTGAGCAAACCCATATTCGTATCTCGGTTTATACTGTTCAGTGGCCCCCGACTTTCTATCTCGGATTAGGACGAGTAGAAAGTCATCTCGTCCTCGTAATATGGAATACGAACGGGTTTGACACGTGTCCTCGGCGTCGCTTCATATAACTGACGGTTGCCATTCTGGGGCCCCCCAGTCTTGTCACACCTCGAAACCGTCAATTTGCATTTAATTTTTTGGGGCGCCAGACCCGGAATGTTACTTTACCCATGGGTTTAACCCGATTGAGGGGTTATAAAAAGCTAAATCCTTCTCATTTTACTCTTTACAAACCCCAAATATTTGAGAGCGATTGCCAAGGTTCAGGCGACAATAATTCCGGCGACCTTGATCTTGTTCGAACCCAGTTTCCGGCGAGCTAGCTTTCTGTTGTGATTCCATCAGTCTCTTCAAACTCAGGTATGAAATTTCTCCCCTTTTGTGCATTTTGAATCTGATTTCCATCTTCTTAGGGTTTGTTGGGAAGGATCTTGAACATACCAAGAACAGGCAAACCACCATTGTTAAAGAATGAAGCTTTTCTTCATCAATAAAAAAAAAACTTCAAACCTTTGATTTTCATTGTATTTTATATGGACTTTCTTGAATATTGAATGAACTCCCCCTTTCATTTTTGATTCCCCTTAGAAATGGCTCGTTCTTGGGACCATTCTCCCCGATTCCGTTATGGATATCATACTGGAAATCTGAGGGTCTATCGTAGAGAGAGAGGTCCATGGTTGATGCTCACTCTGGATGATGTAAGCAAGCAGTTAAGAGGTTATGGTCGAACTCGTCTATTCCTCCAATACCCTGACTCCACAAGAATAGATAGGATTGAGTCTGGTTCACCCAACATTATAGTTTTTGAGGATAGGGCTGAGATGATGGAGCACATCGAGCTGTTCTACCGGCCTCTGATCGCGAAATGCGTGAGCGCCTGAGAGGTACGGCTCCCTCCTCGGCCTTATTAAATGACGAGGAGGGGAATCTCCCTTCCCCGTCCTAAATCAGCCATGGACGAGGTCACTAATTTTGTCTCCTCGTCTTTATGCGCATATGACGGAAGAGAAGGAGAACCCTCCTCGTCTACTCAAATAGTTGATGCTTTCATGGAAGAAGCACAAACTGATGGCCGCTTGGCCCGAAGAAGAGGAGGCCGAGGACGAGGAGGCCAAGGATTAGGACAAAGACAAGAGAGGACCCCAAGAGCCGGGGATCCCATGCTGGAAAAGCTGTACTCCAAGTACGGGGTAGACAAAGCCGAGTACAAAGCTAACTTATATGGGCCATATGGAGTCAAGACAAAGAAGGAAGAGGACAACTTTTACTATAACCAAGACTTTGTCCACTTCTACTTCAAACAATTCCAACAAGGACTTCGTCTTCCCCGGATCCTTTCATCTCGGCGAATTTTTAGACGATGTGAGGGCGACACGGCCATGCTAGGAGCCTAATGGTACCCGGTTCTTGTCGCCTTCATTATCCTTCGCCGTAGCTTAGGGTACGAGCCGACCATGGGAGCTTTCAGATATTTCTACCATGTTCAATTTGTCAAGGAGAGTTGGCTCCTCGTCATTAAGAGTGCGTCCAAGAAACCGAAGCTGCTCCTCCCTATGTCTAGCAAAGTTGCTTAGAATTTGGGATAACCATGTTATAAGGGTTGAGAGCCGCCAAGGATGGGAGTTCCGCCTCTCAGAAGGTCCCACTTCATCCTTTCCCATCCAACAATATGAATGGACTCAGACTTGATCAAATGCCTAGAAGAATTTGCCGAGGTGGGAGTCCTTGATTGGTCGGTGGTTGAGTCCTCGGACCATTATTATATACAGCGGGTTTGATGCCGGGAAGAAGGATGGGGTGTCTCCCTTGTCACCGTAAAGAGGGGGAGACGCTTCAATGACTGGACAATTCACCCCGGCTTGGTGTTCCATGAGGATTGCATTACGTGCAAGACTGAACGTCCCCGGGACCAATGTTTGAAAGCCATCGACATAGTTGGACGTAAATGTTTCTTTTTTACTTGGTACTTTTTGAATGCTTGTTACCTCTGCTCGTATTTCACTCTTTTCCCTCGTCCTTGCAGATCTAACCGCCGAGGAAGAAGAAGTTATAGCCATGGAGAGACTAAGTCCCCAAGAGCTAGTGAAGAGGAAGAGGAGGCAGAGCAAGAAGTCTGCCTTGGTAGAAAGGAGGGAAGAGGCTAATGCCCGTAATCTCGTCCTCAACGTCCGTGGTGACCAACCCCTTCCCCTTTCATTACATGGGGAAGTAAATGCCGAGGAAGCGGCGACTGACGAACACACCAATCCATCAACTGCAGAGGGGCATAGCCTCCATGTTGATGCCGAGGAAGAGGCGACCGAGGAAACTACCCTCGTCCAAAGGAGATCATGCTCCAAGAGAACGCCAACCGTTAGCGCCGAGGAGCCTGCGGCTAAACGGGCAAGTGTTAGTGGGGCCCCCAATGTTGAGGCTCCCCCTCCCTTAACCATTCAAACTATCAAAACCGTTGAGGAGGCCGACGAGCTGGCCAAGAGCATGTCCCTCAACGTTCCCCGTCTCAAGGGACTTCCTCTGTTGGCAAGGGAGGGACCCTTGGTAAGATTGGGCCGTGCTCCCATTCAGAGGGCTATGGACGAGGACGCTTACGAGACCTTTTGTAAAGAGGCTCCCAACGAGGACACCTTGCTCTGCCATAAGGGACTCTTAATCGCCGAGGTAAATGTTAATCCCTTTTCTTGGTTATTGTCCTTGATATTGGTTTGCCTTTCTAATAATGATTTCTCTTTCAGTTGGCTTCCGTCACGGCGTATGAAAATGTTCTGGCCAAGAAGAAGACTAGGCGCCTAAATGAGGCTAAGGCTGCCCAAGCGAAGAGTGAAAATGATAAGGCTTCCTTGGCTAAGCTTTTAAAGGCCAAGGACGCTGAACTTGTGGCAGCCAAGGCCAAGGTGGAGGCCGAAGTGAAAAGGGCCGAGGAAGAAAAGGCCAAGGCCGAGGAACATCTCCGGCTTAAGGAAGAGGAGCTTGCCCGGGCAAAGGCTGATAAGGCCGAGCTTCAAACCAAGGCCGATGAAGCTGAGGCCAAATGCCAGGGATTGGAAGCTACCCTCCCGCCTAGGGAGGAAGAGGCCGTTGCTCGGTTCAAGGAGAGCTCGGCTTTCAAGGAATTGATGATGGCCGGCTCGGCCTACGAGAGGCCGTGGACGAGCGTACGGCCACTATGTTTGAAGATGGCTATCTTCATTTGGCCCGAAGCATTTTGGCTGATCCTTCCACAGGTTTGGATATCAATAAGGTCGCCCAGCTAATCTGCAGGGATCAATATGCCGAGGAAGTCAGGGCTCTCCACCACTCGTCCCCTATTCTGAAAGCAACTTGGAGCTAATGGCTGCCAAGGATGCTCACGCTTGCAGGGAAGTGTGGAGGCCGGCCTCTGTTGTCCCCGGCAATATAAAAGACCTGGTGGAGGCGATCCAGGACGCTGAAGAGCCCGAGGTCATAGAAGCCGAGGTGGAAGGGGGGACCGAGGAAACTAATGCCTTCACTGAACAAACGGTCCTTCCTCCCCTAAGAGCACTATTATCGAAGACTCGGCCGGACAAGCCTTTTGATGACGTGCATCGCCTTAGGATAGCTTCTTTTCTTTATTTTTGTAATAGATGGTAGGACTTGTAATTTTTTTTTGAATATCAATGAAAATCCTTTTGTCATGATTCATGTTATTTCCATAGCTTGCTCATATTTTTGTATGCTAGGCCGAGGCACTAGACTTAAGAAGTCGGGATCCAAGGAAGGTTCCTTGCTCCCAAATGTTGGGCAAAGTGGTTAGGCCGAAGAAATACCCCTCGGCTTTAACTATGCTCTTTAGTTATTTAGGCCGAGGAAGGTTTCCTTGGCTGTAAAGTGTTGTAATCCTGAATCAGAGTTGACTCATGGTAGGAGGTTTGTTAAGCCATTAGGCCGAGGAAAGTCCTCGGTCTTGGCTGTTAGTCTCCTAAGTCAAGGTGGACCTCGATCGAAGTGTTGTAAGCCATCGTGCCAAGGAGGTTTCTTGGTCTTGGCATTGGTATCCCGAGTCAAGGTGGACCCTCGACAGATGTGTTGTAAGCCAATGTGCCAAGCGAGGTTCCTTGGTCTTGGCCGTTGGTATCCCGAGTCAAGGTGGACCCTCGACAGATGTGTTGTAAGCCATCGTGCCCAGGAGGTCCCTTGGTCTTGGCCGTTTGGTATCCCGAGTCGAGGTGGACCCTCGACAGATGTGTTGTAAGCCATCGTGCCAAGGAGGTCCCTCGTCTTGGCCGTTTGGTATCCCGAGTCAAGGTGGACCCTCGACAGATGTGTTGTAAGCCATCGTGCCAAGGAGGTCCTCGTCTTGGCCGTTTGGTATCCCGAGTCAAGGTGGACCCTTGACAGATGTGTTGTAAGCCATCGTGCCAAGGAGGTCCCTTGGTCTGGCCGTTTGGTATCCTGGGTCAAGTTGGCTCCTTGACAGATGTGTTGTACGTAAGAGCCGGGGATGCAAACCCTCATCTTCGATGTCCGTATGAAGAGTTGATAGTTGCTTTGCATGCCTGGAAGAGACTGTTTTCATAAAACCGAAATGCGATTACAACTAACCGCAATCCTACCAACTAATCAAAACTAAAAAGACGAGAAATAAGAAACTAATCTACCTGTAAAATAAACTAGACTAGTGATAGTATTTTCTAAGGTTGTCGGAGTGCCAGGGATGCTTGAGGTCCTTCCCATCCTTGGTCTTCAATCTGTAGGTCCCTTCTCGAATGACTTGAGTGATGATATAAGGACCTTCCCAATTTGGGGAGAGCTTGTTCGTTCTCGTCTTTCGTCCGCAGCTTCAATTTTTCCGAGTACCCAATCGCCTACTTGGAATACTCTTCCGATGACCCTCTTATCATGATACGCCTTGGTCCTTTGTTTGTAATTCACCATCCTCATCTGTGCAGCTAGTCGTTTCTCATCTATCAGGTCCAGGAGCCTATTGACCTTGTTGACTTGCTCATCGTAATGGGAATTTCTCACCGTAGGGATGGCCATCTCCGCCGGTGCCATAGCCTCTAACCGAAGGTTAGTGCGAATGGGGTTTCCGGTTGGCCCCCGGGTGGTTGTGCGAATGTACCCCATAAGGCTAGGGGAAGTTCGTCCAACCATCTACCTTCGCGTCCTTCAAGGTTCTGGGTGAGGGCGGTTAGGACCAGTTTGTTTGCTGCTTCTGCTTGGCCATTGCCTTGTGGTCTCGCTAACCGAAGATTTTGCATGTCGGACTTTTACTCTTCCCAACTCAGTAGTGAATGCCGGTGGAGAATTGCGATCCATGATCGTGAGACAATTGTATGTGGAAGGCCGACCGCACCCGTATGTTGTCATGGACAAAGTTGATCGCGTTCTCTTCGTTATCTTGGCTAATGCCTTGGCTTCTATCCCACATGGAGAAGTAATCAACGCCTACTATCACGTACTTGCAATTACCACGGGCGGGAGGGAAGGGTCCGATGATATCGATCCCCACATATCAAACGGCCACGTAGGTATTACAAGTGTTTGCTCAACCGCCGTAGTCTAGGAATGTCGAGAACCTTTGGCACTTGTCACATTTTCGAACATAGGCGTGCGCGTCTTCCCTCGTGCTCGCCAATAGTACCCTAGTGATATGATTTTGTCGCCTAAGGTTCCGCCCCCGGTGTCCGCCGCAAACACCTTCATGTACTTCTGCCAAGAGGTTCTCAACTTCCTTGGGATAGACACACCTTAGCAGGGGCTTTGTGAAAGATCTTCGGTAGAGGACTCCATTCATCACCACGAACCTTGGGGACCTCTTTTTGATAAGCTTAGCTCGAACATCATCTTCTCGGTAGTTTTTCCTTCTCAATGTATTCAATGTAATCATCGATCCAAAG
This sequence comes from Adenophora triphylla var. japonica, assembly GCA_022495995.1. NCBI lineage: Eukaryota > Viridiplantae > Streptophyta > Magnoliopsida > Asterales > Campanulaceae > Adenophora > Adenophora triphylla. Next base: position 172,013 of record JAFEMH010003877.1, read on the forward strand.
CATCTATCTTCTCCATCTAGGAGCATGATTTGTAGTCTTTCGTATGCAGGTTCCTCAGCATAAACCACGTAAGGACTGGTCTTAGAGACATCCATAGTAGCCAATTTGGAAAGAACGCCTGCGACTTGGTTATCTTCCCTGCCAATTTGTTTGAGCTCGAAAAATTCCATCTTCTTCGTCATATCTAGGACCAGGTCTCTATACTTGGCAAGGGTGGGGTCTTGGGTATTATACTCTCCCTTTACTTGTTTGACAACGAGTTGGGAGTCGCAGAAGGCCGCCATCCTAGTCGCTCCATAGAAGGAGGCTAATTCAATGCCAAATATTAGAGCTTCATATTCCGCTTGATTATTGGAGGCAGGGAACTTGAAACGGATGGCGTCTTGCGTAGTATATTCTCCTTCCGGGCTTGCTAGCACAATTCCAGCTCCGCTTCTGTCCTTGGTGGCTGATCCGTCCGTATACGTGGATCCAACAAATTGGATGGGAGTTCAATGGGAGAGTCTTTATCCTCTGGTGCGTTTTGCTTCCTAGAGGTGGGGAGATGCTCACCCATAAAGGTAGTCTCGACCATGAAGTCAACCAAAGGCTGTGCCAGGAGGGTCTTCCTTGGTTGGTAAGTGATATCGAACTCAGTGAGAGCGATGGACCAGTTAAGGAGACGCCCGGAGCCGTCCAACTTATGTAGTATCTTCTTCAATGGTTCATTTCAGGTACATTGGTGATAGGATGTGCAGAAAAATAAGCACGTAGCTTCCTTGATGCAATGACTAGTGCGCACGCTATCTTCTCCACATTGAAGTATCTGCTTTCCACGCCAGATAGTGCCTTAGAGACATAGTAGACAGGCTTTTGAATTCCTTCGTCATTTCGAACTAGGACAGCTGCGACAGCATGATCAGTGGCAGCTAGGAAGACGTACAACATCTCTCCGGTAGTCGGACTGCTAAGCAAGGGAGGGGAACCCAAGTACTCCTTCAACCGGAGGAATGCTTCAGAACATTCAGGAGTCCAGGAGAAGCTCTTGGTACCCTTCAATACCTTGAAGAAAGGCAGTGACTTTTCGGCGGATTTGGCAATGAATCTTCCAAGGGCTGCGATTCTTCCATTAAGTCTTTGAACCTCCTTGATGGTGGTAGGTTCCTTCATGTCAACGAGCGCCTTGATTTTTTCGGGGTTTGCTTCAATCCCCCTTTGTGATACCATGAAGCCTAGGAACTTTCCGGCTGTTACTCCAAACACGCACTTGCTCGAATTTAGCTTCATGTTATTAGCTCGGAGGTTGTGGATTGTCTCTTGTAGGTCGGGAACGTGGCTACCTTCCTTGGTCTTTATGACCATGTCATCGATATAAGCTTCCATGTTGCGACCTATTCGGTTTGCAAAAACTCGATTCACCATTCGCTGGTATGTAGCACCCGCGTTCTTGAGCCCAAAAGGCATCATGATGTAACAGTAATTACCCCCAGGTGTTTGGAAGGCCGTCTTCTCAATGTCCTCTTCCGCAATTTTTATCTGATGATAGCCTGAATAGGCATCTAGGAAGCTGAGAGTTTGATGTCCAGCGATAGAATCAACCAACTTGTCAATTCTAGGAAGAGGATAGCTGTCCTTGGGGCAGGCTTTGTTTAGATCAGTAAAGTCTATGCACATGCGCCATTTCCCATTTTGCTTCTTCACCATAACTACATTGGCCAACCAAACGGGGTACTTGACTTCACGAATTATTCCAAAGACTAAGTAATTTACGCACTTCTTCTTTTATAGCTTCCTCCTTATCCCTTGCAAAATTTCTCCTTGTCTCTGGGAGATAGTTTTTGCCAAAGGATCAACTTCAAGGCGGTGGAGAGCTACTTCTTCATTGATCCCCTCATATCTTCGACTCTCCAAGCAAAGATATCGAGGCCGCTTTTTAAGAGGGAGATGATTTTTCTTTCTCTTCCGGAGATAGTTGGCCCCCGAGCTTGATTTTTGTTCGGGATAATCAGATTGATGACTATCTCTTCCAGTTCGTCAACATGCTTCATTTCAAGACCGTCACGGAATTCTAGAGACTCGATGATGATTTCTCTAATTCTTCTCCCTTCATTGTCATTCACGTTGAGGCCCTCTTCCTCCATAAGTTTATCAACATCTGGGAGACTGACCTTCTCTAGGTCGTGGTTGGCCCCGAGTTCTCGGCCGTTGAAGAGAACAAGGTCTTCTTCGATACGGACTGAATTATGCCTAGGTCATCTCGCAATTTCTTGGACCATAGGGTCTTCCTCAGGTACAGATAGGAATATGCCTTGGTCATCTGCAATTTCTTGGACCATAGGCTCTTCCTCCTCCGTGGACACTTCACGAATATAGCTCATTCTGGAGCTAGTTTCGGTGGTTTTCTGAGACTTAGAGATCTTAATATTTTCCTGGGGTATCTATCTCCACACTCTTCGATTTCTTTTACGCTCTTCACTACATGTTCCAAGAAGTCCTTGGGGGGTGGCCCTCACGCATCCAATCCCCGCCCGGTGGGGAATTTAACTCGTTGGTGGGGAAGTGAGGCCACCAAACCCAAGTTTGGCTTGACTTGGAATGCCTATGATCGCATGGTAATCACTAGTCAAATCCATGACTACAAAATTGATCGTGGCTTTGGCTAGGAAGGGATGATCACCGACTTCGAGTTCTAGCTCCACAGCTTCCCTTGGCTCCAACTTTGTGGTTGGTGAATCCTTCTAGCCTTCCATGGTAGGGTTCCAACATGGTGTCTTTCAAGCCCATCTCGTTGGAAGGCCGAGTAATACAGATGTCACGAGAGGCCCCCGTGTCAACAAGAAGTCTTTCGGATTCAACGTTGTCTATTCGACCCTTTATCACCAAGGGTTGTTCACGAGCTGCTCGGCTTCCGGCTAACTCATTAGGAGAGAAACTAATGACCTCTTCCGCTTTATGGATCCAAGCAGGACATGGTACACTTTGCTCAGCTCGTGGATCTGGTCCCTTAGTTTTCTGGTAGATGTTACCTCTTCCCGTATCACATGCAACTTGGCCCTAGGAGGCCTTCGGTCTTCCTCCTCGCTTTTGTCGTCATCTTCACTTTCCTCTTCCTTCCGCTTCCGCTTGTTATCTTTTTTCATAACATAACGGTCTAACTTTCCCTCGTCGACCCATTTTTGGATTATTTTCTTGAGGGCCCAACAACCATCAGTGGTGTGTCCGTTATCTTTGTGAAAATCACAGTATTTGTTCATGTTACGAGGGAATTTTGGCTTGTCGGTCATTGGTTGAGGTGGAGGAAGGTTGACCAGCTGCATGATTTCAGAAATGGGCTTAGTAAGAGGAGTGAACTCAAGCTTCTCCGTACTCCTTGTTTTGTTTTTCCCTTTGGATCCCTTGCCGTTTCCATTACTATTCGGCGGTTTCTGTCGCCTCTGTTCTGTCTTGTCGGCTCCCCTCTTCTTTGTTTTATCCTCGGCCATGGAAATGGCATAAGCTACCTCAGATAGCTCGGACTTTGTTTGAGGTTCCCCGTCGAGAGTTCATAAACGAGGGGACCAGATTTTAAGCCGGAATTGAAACAAACAATAACTTCCCTATCAGTGAGGCTTTCTTCAACCTGGTCCGCCATTTTTCGGAACCGATTATAATAGCTGAGGGTGGTCTCTCCCTTTCCCTGCTCAATGTTGGCCAAGTCAGCCAGTCTTATCTTCCTCTTACCAGCAGTAGCAAAGTGGTCCAAGAACATTCTCCTCATGCCTCTCCAGCAGTCGATGCTACCTCTTTTAAGCTCACGAAACCAGGTCAAAGTCGTTCGAGAAGGTGCTAGCGAAAGCTTTACAGAAAGGTGTCATCAGCAGTGGTGAGGAGATTCATAGTTTGTTCAAAACTCTGCACATGGTCTTTTGCATCAGTAGTGCCATTGTATTTTTCGAAATTAGGAAGCTTGAGGTGAGGATTAGGTGGAGCTGCAGTTATCCTCAAAGAGAATGGACGTGTTGCCCAGTCGTAGTCATCGTCATTAAACTTCTTTCCCCTTTCCATGTCATCTAGTCTTTGTTTCAACAGCTCCCATTGCTTGGTTTCCACTCCCTTGTCACTGCTTGAGCGGGTGCTTCGTTGGGAGCTTCTGACGGATTTATCCTTGGGGCGATCATTGACCCTACTGTGCTCCGCGTCATGTCGGTGGTTGTCCCGTTTGGAAGGAGCTCTGTCACGCCTTAATTCCAGGTCTTGACCGCCAAGTATCATTCTGTACGGCTCTGGTGTCCTTGGTCTTGCAAATTCTCGCTGCCGAGGACGAGGAGAATCCGGTCGACGAAGTCGAGGAGAATTTGGTCGACAAGATCGAGGTGGCGTGGGACATTTAGGTGCCATGACAAGACGAGCAGGAGATAGTCGTCTGTTCAAGCTGAGTCTCGTTCTTAGGTCCCTTGAGTTTACTTCCTCTTCTCTAGGAGTTAAGTGGCTTCTCAAGTCGACTATTGGCGCTCTCTGCTTACTGTTGTGCCGAGGATGAGGAGATTCCCTGGGGGTTGGCATTGGTAGGTCCCTTGTCTTTAGGGGAGGAGGTTGTTGCTCATCCTGTCCCTTTTCGAGGGGGTTGCCCACAGATGGCCTAATAAATTCAGCCATGGAATGCTCTGGATCTAATTGCAAGAGAGCAGCCTGTGTTTCATACATTCTTTGTAATGTCTCCATTTGCTTATGCAACAAAGAGCGTCGGTCAATGGGTTGACTTCCTCCAGCTTGACCGGCGTCGGCATTCTTTGTTTTCTTCCTTCCCACTTGCTTTCCACGAGCACGAGTGGGACGAGGAAGCTCAGCGCCTTCTCCCTCGGCATTCACCTGACCCTTGGAACGAAGGGTCATGGAGAGGGGAGGAGGGGCATCTGGCTGAGGTAGAGGAGGAGGAGGAGGCAGTTCCTCGGCTCCTGTGTTCGCCCATTCACACAGGTTGGGTCCTCGTAGTAACACTTGTAAGCTGTCCGTCCATTGTAAGCTAAACAAATTATCAAGTGTAAATTTTCCAAAAAACACAATTTCAATAGAACCAAATTTATGGCCAAAATTAGGGCAAATTTTGACCACAAACAAACAACTAATTGTGATTTTTTTTTTTTTTAACACAGAAGGATTCAAGCCAATCTGAAACTTCACGCTAAAAAGGCCTCCAAACGGAATCTGGGCAAAATCCGGTTGAGGTTTGCAAATTCCGGCAGCTTCAAGAACAGAGTCTCAATGATCCAAAAATTCCGTTCACAGAAAGAAAAATTCCGGCAAGAAAATTGGCTTTTAGCGAGCGTTTTCCAGACCAAACAAAGGGTGTTTGAATCAATTTCCCGGCAATGGAACCAATAGATGATGCCAAAATCGTCACAACAGCCCAAATCCAAGCGATGATTGATCTGGTGATTGCAAGGCCTGAAAATAAGAGAAAACACGTAAACTAAGCCGGGGCGGATCCGGCTAAAGGCCCTCCGGCGTGAGAGTAAGTTCACGGTTTGTATATGAGAAAACAAATGGACAGAGTTTTCCCAATGTAAAAAGTGACGTACCTAATAATGAGTCATGGGGCTTGTATTTATAAGGATGGATTGATAGAATCCATGTTGAAATAAACTTGTAAAGATATAAGATGTAATCCTAAGAGAATTACATCTGTTAAGGAGTCATTGTTTGACTTGGATTGGTGTAGTTGATTACAATCTGGATTGAATCATGAATGTGTAATCCTTGTTGTATAAGGATTGTATGTTCTGCTAACCGGAACGCCGAGGAACACAAATGTTTTACCTCGGCCTTAACAAATAGACCGAGGTAAATGATTCTGCTTCCTCGTCATTTGGAGATTGGCCGGTACGGAGATATGCCGAGGTAAATGATTTTGTTTCCTCATCATGGTGGTGAAATGCCGAGGTAAGAACTTTAGTTTCCTCGTCTCTCGCTGCATAACGGCCCAAACATGTTGACATAAGGCTGAGATAAACGTTCCTCGTCATATAAGGAAGACCTTACTCGGCCCTGATACTTGGTTATTTAGATAATATTCATGGCCCAATTTAATTAGGCCCAGCTTGAGCAAACCCATATTCGTATCTCGGTTTATACTGTTCACCTTTATTTCTTAAAAAAAAAAATCAATTTTAAGGTTTTCGGACTTTCAATTCGATTTACTTGATTTATGTGGTTGATTCATGCTTTTCGGTAATATATTACTTATTTTCGTGCTCTATTTCACATTAGGATAATTTGTCCATAAATTTTATGCATTTTGGTTAAGATCTGCATAATCTGGGTTCATGGTGTTCTTCATGTTCATTGTGTTCTTGAAGCATTCATATTGTGTTCTTGGTGTTCTTCATGAAATTTCATATTTTGGGTTGTTATGATTCTCCAAGTACTTGTTTATGTAACTTGCAAATTTTTGCAAGTATGGACTACCTAGCGCTTGTTTGAGGCGCCTCTTTTGTAGCAGCCTCTGCACCTCTATAGCTAGCACCTGCACATGCACATAGCTCCATGCGCACAAACTACTTTTCTCAACTTTGATTTTTTTGTTTGTATGAAACCAAGTACTGCAAAAGTGGGATTGAAATTAATGTTTCTGATTTAAACAAGCATGTTGTGGGCGCTCAGCTTGTTGACTGTCTTGACAAATCAGGAATCCTTCCCTTGTTCACCATCATCCAACAATACTTTATTCCCACCTTAGAGCATCTCCAACCCATTTCTTCAAATTTTACTTCCTTTCTTCAAATTTTGCTTCAAATGTTGCTTCAAATGTTGCTTCAATTTTTTTTCCTCTCCAACCCATTCCTTCATTTTTTACTTCAAAAAGAATATTCTCAGCATCCTTCCATTCCACCGCATCATTCTACTACTTCTATAATTTCACAAATACTACACAAAGTTTAATTCTTTTACATAATCAACCCTCTCTTTTGTTTAGAAATAAAAATTCAAATAATGTATTTATAATTCAAATTACTAATAAAATACTCCCTTCGTCCCACTTCAATGGATACCAAAAAAAAGGGCACACATATTAAGAAAAGGTAAGAAAGAGAAAAAGTGGAGAGAGAATGTTGTGAGTGTAAAAGTAAAATAGGAGAGAGAATGAGTGGGAGGAATAGTTAGGAGAGAGAATGTTGTGAGTGAAAAAGTAAAATAGGAGAGAGAATGAGTGGGGTAAATAGTGAAGATTCCTTTCCATTTTGGGTAAGTATCAATTGATGTGGGACGGACCAAAAAGGAAATAAGTATCAATTGAAGTGGGACGGAGGGAGTATATTTTATTGTTAAAGAAAAAATACAAAATAAAATGACGTTGACGTAAATGATATATTGACATAAAGAAAACATTGGCACAAAGAAACAAATTTTTAAAGCATTCCAAAGTTGACATAAAGGATACATTGACATAAAGAAAACATTGACAAAAAAACATTGAAATAAAGAAAACATAAAGCGAAAACATTAAAAAGTACCTAACAACGTTCACTAATCTTCAGAATTGGTGTATCTCTCCCATAAATGCTCTATTAAAGCATTTCGAAGTTCAACATGAGCACTTTTATCCTTGATTTTCATGTGTCGACCAATAAATTCTTGAAAACGAATATTGTCACCAACAATTTAACTGTTGGAGTCGGTGCTTCTGGCACTTCAGAAATTGATGCATTGAGATTACGCTCATCCTCAGTTATCTTATTGTGCATGATAATGCAAGCAGTCATTATATCATGTAGTACATCCTTTTTCCAAAAGCGTGCCGGCCCTGCAATAATAGAAAAATGAGATTGTAGAACTCCAAATGCACATTCCACGTCTTTCCTACACGCCTCTTGTTTCCTAGCAAAATATTGTTTCTTTCGACCAAGTGACTTGTGAATAGTTTGCACTAATGTAGACCATTTGAGATATATATATATATACTCCCTCCGTCCCATGTGATTACAAACCAATTTCTTGGGCACAATAATTAAGAAGTATTATTAAGATAATGAAAATGTGTGGTAGGAAATGAAGAGAGAGAATGAGTGGAGTTGGTTGAATAAATTGTGTGGTAGGAAATGAAGAGAGAGAATGAGTGGGTGGGGTATGGTGAATATAAAATAATAAATTTATTTCCTTTTTGGGCAGTTTGTATTCACGTGGGACGGACCAAAAAGGAAATAAGTTTGTATTCACGTGGGACGGAGGGAGTATATATACATATACATATATATATATATATATATATGTATACATATATATATATATATATATGTATACATATATATATATATATATATATATATATATATGTATACATATATATATATGTATACATATATATATATATATACATATACATATATATATATATATATATATATATATATATATATATATATGTATACATATGTATATGTATATATATATATATATATATATATATATATACATATGTATACATATGTATATATATATGTATATATATATGTATATATATATATATATATATACATATATACATATACATATGTATATATATATATATATATATATATATATATATATATATATATATATATATATATATATATATATATATATATATATATATATATATATATATATATATATATACATATGTATATATATATACCATCAGCCAAATAATATCCCATATCATATTCTTTTCCTTGAATAACATAATGTGCGGGAGGAGCAATACCTTGAGAGAGATTGGAAAACAAATGTCATGATTCAAATACATTAATATCATTATTAGTTCCTGGCATACCAAAATACGCATGCCATATCAAAAGATCATAATAGCTACGGCTTCAAAAATAATACTCGGTTTACCGCTACCCTCTACATATTGTCCGGCCCGACCCGTAGGAAAAATTTTCCACTCCCAATGCATACAATCAAGTCTACCAAGCATTCCGAAAAAACCCCATTACTTGCTAAACTGAAGTAATCGTGTTGTATCATTAGCATTAGGTGATCTCAAATAACGCTTAGCAAAAACTTCAAAAATAGCACGACAAAATCTCTTTTAACATTCAATTGCAGTTGACTCACCAATTTTAACAATTTCATCGTTTGCATCGGCTGGCATAGCATAAGTCAACATCCGAAACATAGCTGTTACTTTTTGAAAAGTAGATAATCCAAGCTTACCTAAACCATCACTTCGTTGCTCGAAATATTGATCATAGCCTTTGATTGCCTCAACAATACGAAGAAAAAGACGTCGAGACATTCTATATCGTCTTCAAATTTTTTTTTTTCGCAATATGTTGGAGCATCGGTAAAGTAATTATTTAGCAACTCATGATCCGCAGCTTCACGATTGCGGTTGATCATGAATGACCTGGAATTGAGCCACGCCGAATAGGATTTTGAAACATGTTTCGCTGCTCCAAAATCTTGTTATTATTTTGCACCATAGAAAAGGCTACCAATTGAGATTGAGAGAGATCATTAATCAAAATAATCATCATCTTCATCATTTGATGAAGAAGATGATGACTTTCAAATGATGTATTAGAAGGACCCCCGTATTGAAATTCATCTTGCAAAGAATATATTTTTACTAATATAATTGAGAAGGTGATTGTGAATTTTGAATTCATGGGAGGTTATTATTTATAGGATAGTTTGGATAGGATAATAAATCATTTGACAGTGAGATGGTGATGAAATCTTACCGACAGTTAGGATTGTGGGTAGTGTTTGGATAGGATAAAATATCATTTGACGGTGAGATGGTGATGAAATCTAACCGACGATTAGGATTGTGGGTAGTGTTTGGATAGGATAAAATCTTATTTGACGGTGAGATGGTAATGAAATCTGACCGACGGTTAGGATTGTGGGTAGTGTTTGGATAGGATAAGTATGATGCTATTATTTTTATCTAAATATACCATCATACATTTATTCAATCAAACTACACCATTTCAGTTCACTCAAGAAATACTTCTAAATTTCTATCATGTCTGGTAGTAGGAAAATTGTTATACGAACTATTGGATTTTATCGTGATGAAGACATAATCTTATGTCAAACTTTTCTGAATATTTCTCAAGATCCTATAATTGGGAAGTATTAGACCAAAGATCGTTTTTGGTCTCGGGTTGAGGAGGAGCACAACAACTCAACGCCTCTAGACTCCGAGACTCACACTAAAAAATCGTTGTAGTGTCGATGACAAACTATTGAAAAGGCTATTCGGAAATTAAAAGCATGTATTAGGCAAATCGAGAATACAAACCTAAGTGGAGAATCCGAACATGATATTGTGAGTATTCTCTTTTATCTTTATTTTTTAAAAATGTGTGACTTTTCTATTATCATGTAATATTAACTATGTTGTTATAAATATTGATATGTTTTTATTTTTTAATTTATGTTAAATTTTAATATATTCGTCTAACTTTTTTCCTTTGATTTTTCTCAAATAATTAACCCAATATTAAATTAAAAAATGTTTTAAATTAATTAAAATAATATTAATAATTATTTTTCATTTATAGAATAAATAAGATGTAACTTTTAAAATTAGAGGAATTTAAAATTTTAACATCCTACTTCAAAAATGAAGAAAGATCGTGTTCCTCATTTTTTAAGGAGGATTTGAAGTTGATTGGAGAGATGAATAGTGGTAAATTTGAGAAATGAAGGAGGATTTGAAGTGGGTTGGAGATGCTCTTAGTAGATGAGTTCTTCTCCAACACTCGTTTCTTAAATACTGATGTAAATGGATAGTGCACACTAACCATTGAAGCCAATTTGATAAGACTTTCATCCAAATTTACCATGAAACCATCAATTCAGTTTTTAAGTTTTATGTTACTGATGCTACACTAGAGTTGGGTCAGAAAATGTAGGATAAGGTTGTTGAAGATTGTTTGGCCATTCCTACTCTCACCAACAACTTCAAAAAGGTTGAGATCAAGGAGTTTGGGGAGCTGATGAACCATATTGCTACTTTGGTTTCCGACCATGTCATTTTCAAGACTGGCAATACCAACAAGTTCACATCTTGCCGGTGGGAATATGCATGGGCCTTCAAAGATAAGGTTAAGTTGTACTGGACCATGATACTGTATGATGATCTAGCTAATGAGGTAAGAATATACAGGATAAGGTTGCTGCTAACAAGACTAAGTACAAGACTTTCTGCAGATTCCTTACAAGAATTATCTTGCCATTTCTCTCCCTTATGAATTACAATAAAGAAACCCAGTTCTTCACAATGATAAGGTAAAGAACTTCAATTGCCAAAATTTTGAGGAGTCTGAGATCAAGAAAACCAAGAAGTCAAAACTAGTCCCATCCAAAGTTCAAGTTGAAGAAAAAGATGATGCTCAACCTCGTATAGAAGCACCTCTTTTGAGCGCATATGATAAAGAAAGTGATGATGAAGGTTTAACTTACGAAGTGCTCCTTGAAAAGCAGCGCAGGAAGAAAGGAAAAGTCCTTGCTGGTGAGGCGCGTAGGATGCCAATAGAGGGTAGTGTGATTTTGTAGAGGCAAAGGGAAAAAAAGAAAAGAAAAGCTACTGCTGTCATTTCTCCCTCAAAAGAAAAATTGCATAAGTCTAAGGTTCTGAAGAAGGCTGTTGCTGCAGGCGCTCAAGTGCTTGATAGCATTTTTAAAGATGAATTTGATGCCAGGAAGAAAGGCGCCTCCACTACTGGTGCGCCCATTGTTAAAGAAAAATTCACTTTTGAGTCCTCTGCTCATAGAGATGCGTCTAACCAAGTATTTAGAGATGATTTTTTGGATGATGTTGACTCTCAGGAAGAGAAGTCTTCTAGTGAAAATGTTGTTAAAACTCCTGTGCTCCTATTACTCAAGATAAAGATGAGGATGATTATCAAACTCCTTATGCGGAAAACTTAGTTGATCCGCACTCTTAGGAGAGTGCCTTTAAGTGCTCTATTGAGGAACCTGTTCACTCCACTTCCTCCAATTATCCATGTCAATCACTTCCTTCCTCCCCAAAAACTCATGCACCTCAATTTGAGCGCAGTACCCATGGCTACTCTCAATCTCTCACAAAAATAGCCTCTCCCAAAAAACCTTCTCCCAATCACATCTCACCACCTAAACAAAAAGCTCATACTGAATCAGTTCCTACCACTTCCAACACGTCAAACACCTCAATTACTCCAACCAATCTACGCCAGATCGTTAATGCTCTTCAATCTATTAAAGCACACAATACTGCCACTCACTCCATATTTGATCAAGTTCTGGCTGCCTTAGCCAAAATCCAGGAGCAATTAGATGCTCAGGATGTCCAAATCTCTCAACAATAACAACAACTACAAACAAACCCTTGATGCCATTAAAGGGGTTGATGGCCCAGGAATGTGTTTGGGCTCAGGTATTGTGTCCAGCGAATGATTGAGCTGACTTCGTGATCTGCACACCATAAGAAAAGAACCGTAAAACTATGCCGGGGGTCTTCCGGCAATCCCCTCCGGCATGAGAATCAGCGTATGGACTGGAAAGTAGAGAAAATAGTATGGAGAATAAGTGTATACGTGAACATGCAACATAGCATTACCTTAGTCCATGATTTTGTTCCCATATTTATAGTGGATGAGGTGATATTAGGGTTTTCATCTGAACCGTTGGATTGGGTTGCTGCCATCCGTTGGATCATCATGGTTCCCTAGGCGTACACGTGTCACGCCATGATTGCTCCGCCTATGCAAGGACTGTTGTGTCTGACACGGATAAGTGGCTTGGCTTATAAAGGAAAGTCAACCTGTACACCTTTTGGCATTATTACCGTTTCCATGATTGCATGCACAGAATGTCCCAGTGTCAGGTCTGACCTTACCCCAATATAGCTAATTAATCAAGCTTAATGAGGAAGCTAAGTGAAGGAATGACCCAGAGCTGTATGTCCCGGAGGATCGTCTCCTTATCAAGACTCGATGAGCGAGTGGACGAGCGAGTGAGATCACTCAATGGCGACGACCATCATTCTACGTTGGAAAGGGTTCTGGCTTGTGAAGGGAAGGCTCGTCGTTAGATGGGCTTGGTCGCTCATTGGCGACGACCGCCATCTAGCGTGTCGACGGGCCATGTCTCCAAACCTAGGTGGGCTTCATTGATCTTAATCCATTTGTGGGCTTGATGGCCCATAGCTCGTAGATATATATTGGGCCCGACCCATCACGAAATATCCTATTAGGGGTGATAATTGAAACTATAACAATGAATGATCTTACACCAGCTACTGTGCCTCTATGAACAGTGCCACGAACAAGCTCTCAGATCACCATAATGAGCGCTTTCATAAAATTCTTAATGTTGGTGTTGTTATGTATAATGATGGAACATTCATTTCAGATCTTAGAGAACTTAAGGAGAAGATTGATCCTTCTGGAACAAACTTTTCAACCTTCTTTGCTAAAGAAATGGCAAATTTGAAAAGCCATATGTCTGCTCATAAAAGAGGACTTTATGAAATACTACCTCCGCCCCGATCGAAATGTTCTAACTTTTCTTTTTGAGTGTTCCATTTAAAATGTCCCAACTCAAAAAAGGAAAGTTTTTTATTACTTTTTTATTTGTGAGACCCACTTGTCATACTCACAATAAATATCCACTAACTATTCCCTACCCCACTTTCTCTTTCCTACATCACTTTTCATACTCACAACATTTATTTTACTATACATTTTTTACATTATATATATATTCATTCTTAATTCCCGTGCATAATTGGTTTTGGAACATTTCGGTCGGGACGGAGGGAGTAGTTGCTAGACTAAAGGACATGGATAGTACACTGAATGTATTGTTATTAACACTTGGTGGAGATGAATCTAGTAGACATGTCAGCACCCCAAATGTTGTTATGTGCGAGGTCCTTTAGAAGATGGATGAAGTTAGAGATTTCTTGAAGACATCCATTGATGGAGTTGCTGCCCTGACAAAAACGCCTAGGAATGACACAACAACGCACAGTAATGGACTTATAGAGAAAATAATTAACACTAAAGCTTCTATTCAAGATAATTGTGAAGAATCGGCTTCTGTTCCTGTGCAAGTGGGCGACCGCCCAGGCCTAGTGGGCGACCACCCAGCTTCAAAACCCAACGATGCCAAATCCTCTGTACAAGTGAGCGACCGCCCAAGTTGTGTGGGCAACCGCCCAGCTCCAAAGCCAAACAACGCTGAAAAGACTGTACAAGTGGGCGAACGCCCAGGACGTGTGGGCGACCGCCCAGCCCCGTAATCCGGCGATTTTTGTTTCCTTATTTCATCCTCCTCTTTAGAATAGAATTCCTTAGGTCTAGATTTTATTGTAAACACATATATTCTCAAGTGGTTCAATGAAAACACAAGTTTTGGGAAACCCAAAATTGATTTCCTACATGGTATCAAAGCTACATCATACACAAGTCTAAATCCATGGCGGGGAACGATGTTATCATCGATAATCCTCCTAAAATCAAATATAATTCTCCCTTTTACCTAGGTCCTCAAGATAGGCCAGGCGATTTTATTACTCCTTCTGCTGCTTCATCTTCATCGTTCACAGCTGAGCGATGGTAGGCTTTGGTAAGCCTCGTCGGTAATTCTCAAATCTTAAATGATCGCCTCCATGGTAAGTTTGAAGCAACTTCATGGATTATTGATACAGGTGCTTCAAATCATGTAACTGGAAACGCCTCGTGTCTCCTTAATTCTCGGACTATACCGGCATGTCCAGTCGGTTTACCTAATAGGTCTTCTGTGTTGGCTCATATAGTGGGATCTGTTCATCTGACGGACACAATTACCCTCTCTCATGTTATATTTATTCCAAACTTAAGCTGCAACTTAATTTCAGTTTCTCAATTTTCTGACGATATTCACTGCACTGTTCAATTTTACTCCTCTATGTGTGCTATACAGAACCTGTTGATGAACCTGATTGGAGTGGGTGTTAGGCGGGATGGACTCTACTATCTTCGCGGCACATCTTCTGCATTTAGTGTTTCTGTTCCCGGATCGTCTTCTTTGTTAGAATTGTGGCACAATCGCTTGGGACTGAATGTACGCTCGCCGAAATTTTAAAAATGTTTTTAGGAGTCGCCACGCCATGTTTTAATGTACACTTTGAAAAACCTTTGAAAAGGGAAATTGGGTTCGGGGGTCAGGTTACGTGTTGGGAAGAACCGAGAGTTCACCGAACACGCCTCGTTCGTAAACGAGTCTTTCTATGTTCAACATTCAAAACATTCAAACGTGTGTGCGAATTGTGTGAGACGAGATATGTGATAAAATGCATATATAAGCTTTGTTTTATTGCTCAACTGAAGGAATTACAACTTGTGAGTCATTTACTTCGGGAGGCCACGTCCCATATTACAATGAAATCTGAATAGAACATACAACTGAACCGAACCTTCTGCAAGGGGCTACTTATGTCGCGTGACACAGGACTCTACATGTCCAGTTGTGTCGCATGACACTAATGGCCACCTTGCAGAGGTTTTACAATGCTCAAATTACAGCAACCTCAAGTAATCATAATATCACATTACAACATAAATTGGACATAGAGATCAACACATTCACTTCAAATGAGTGTGGATATTGAGGATCCACACTCTGTTTTGAATGACAAGTAAACTAGAGGAACAAATTACAACTGAAATGATAGTCCCTACAGAGTGGCTACTTGTGTCGCGTGACACTGGACTCCACATGTCCAGTTGTGTCGCCTGACACAGGTTACCAATCTGCAGGAACCTTACCATTTGAGATACAGGATGAACAGAGATCGATTCAGACCCAATCACAACACCAAATCTTCTCAGAGAACCACGAATTCACAATGAATTGACCAAGGGGGTGTGGATATGGAGAGATCCACACTCCCTTTGCAAGCAAGTCACAATTACAATAAGATCATACAATGGACAATGAAATTATACTAAACAACTTGAATTAAACAGAGAGATGACGATTGTGACTTGATAATCAGAGCAGATGGAGCTTAATTACCAAGTCAACGAACAAAAACAGCAATGAATTATGCAAGTAGCAATGAATTATGCAAGTAGCAATTAGATGAGAGAGATATGAGGGAAAGGGATTTGTTACCCTTGTAGTCCTCAACCTCTACCCCAAGTTAGGTGTAGAGACCTTCGATTCAGCTGCTGGAATGTGGATTTGAGCTTAGATGGAGTGCTAATCTTCGGATCTTCAATGGTAGGTGGTGTATGAAGGTAGATGGGTGAATTGGATGAGAGAGAGGGATTGAATTGAGAGGATTGATGTGTGTTGTGTGTGTTTTGGGAGGGAGAGGGATTTTTGAGGTGATTTTGGCAGGGTAACAGTAGGGAGGTCGAAAAGGGATCCAGAAATGAGAGGGGGAGGGTCCAATTTATAGGCTGCTGGTGAGGGCCACTTGTGTTGCACGGCGTAACGGTTTCGTTTTCCGTGGCTCGTTGTGTCGCGTGACACAACATGCCACTAACCGTTTCTGGCGCCAACTTTCCGTTCTGGAACCTTCCAAGGTAATTCCTCTTAGGTCCAAAATGGTTTAATTCCCTGTAGGTCCTTTTGCCTGGAAAAAATACTTAACAGTACTTCCTTCGCGAGAAACTTATAAAACATTTCCGGAAGTCTCGGAATGGACCGGAAATTTACCAAAATGCCCATAGTGCAGTTTTATTTCATTAAAATACACTTATAAAGGGTCGCAAATTGGATTGGCGTACTCATAGGGGCACCCATCCGAAAATGTGGTAAAGCTTCTTCCCGCAGTTAGCCGTAATTCTGGCAGTTTGCCTAAACCTTGTGATACTTGTTTTCGGGCTAAACAGTCTAGAGATAGTTTTCCTGTTAGTGATCATAAGTCCACTAGAATCTTTGAGAAGGTCCATTGTGATTTATGGGGGGGGGGTGCATACACTCATTCTTCTTCTTGTGGTGCACGATATTTTTTAACTTTGGTGGATGATTTTTCCCGAGTTGTCTAGGTCTATTTATTGGTTGATAAAACAGAAGTTTTTCGTATGTTTATGGCTTTTATTGCCATGGTGGAACGTCATTTCTCTCAGAAAATTAATGTCGTCCAATCGGATAATGATACCGAATTTAATTGCATGCTTGATTATTTCTTTTTCTTCTGGCATTACTTTTCAAACATCTTGTGTTGGTACCCCACAACAAAATGGTAGAGTCGAGCGGAAGCATCGTCATATTATGAACGTTGCTAGAGCGCTTCGATTTCAGGCTCATTTACCTATTTTCTTTTGGGGTGAAGCAGTTCTCACTGTTGTTCATTTGATTAACCGGACTCCTACACCCCTCTTAGGTAATAAGACTCCCTATGAGATTTTGTTCGAAAAATTGGCTTTCTTTGATTCTCTCCGTGTCTTTGGTTCTTTGTGTTATGCCCATAATCAGAAGACCAAAGGAGTTAAATTTGCCAGTCGTAGCTGAAAATGTATCTTTGTGGGCTATCATCTAGGCAAAAAGGGGTGAAAGTTGTGTGATCTAGAAACAAAGAAATTTTTTGTCTCCCGGGATGTGAAGTTCTTTGAGACCATTTTTCCTTACAGTGATTTGTCTACAATGCCTCATACCCCAGATTCACCGGAGATTCTTAACCAAGAGGCTGATTTTGCCTTTGCTGATTATCCAGATATGGAAGATACTACAAGGAATAACAGCATTAGGGTCGGCCAAACGCCGTCCCAAAAATCCATTTTCCCGTCCTTAATACTTTTAGGGACGGCATATAGGACGGGAAGAAGCGGTCCTAATTAACATGCGTCCTAAATATTCTAGGGACCCCCGTCACCGTCCCGATTAGTTTTTAAAGACGGTAAACACCCGTCCCTAATAATATTTATTATTAAATAAAAATTTATTTTTTATTTTTTGTGGGAAAAAATTGGCGGCAAAAAAAAAAAATTTGACGGGTCAATTTTGGTGGCAAAACATATTTGGGTCGAGTTTTTTAAGACGGCAAAGCCGACCCTAATAATTTTTGCCGCCAGAAAAAAATATTGGCGGGTAATAATTAGGGACCTGGTCCCCACCCCAAATGTCATTTTGGGTTAATCAAAAAGTCGCTCAAAAAGTCAAAAATCTAAAATATTTATCATTCAATAGCTGACAATATCTCCTAATTTACAAGATCCAAATACATAAACACACACAAAGTCATGCATACAACAACACCAAAATCATGTACATTAACCAAAGCTAATCAACTACATCCAAATAAAGTTATCAATTAACCAAACAAAATTAGATTATTTAAAAGTAGTTTGAATCTCCATTTGAAATAATTTGACTAAATAATTTTCAAACTAGTTCTAATCATTTTACTAACAATACATTCCCAAACAGAAAAAGAAGAGGTGATAAAAGAAGAGAAAACTGGTACGAACTTGCCAAATCACCCCTAGGCACCATTATTCTTAATTTGCCACAACCTTTTGGTGTACAAAAAAACAAATCAATAGTTAGCTGGACGAAAAATGAATCTTTTACTCCAGTTCGAACAGCTCACATGGCATTTCCCTCCTGCAGATAAATGATGAACTCAAATGTTAGTAGGGGCAATCGAATTCGGGTAATTTCGGCTACAAATATTCAATTAGTTACTACCAAAAAAAGGAATACACCTCTTCAAATGGGACGGAGGGAGTATAGAATAGCAAAAGTACATTATGAAAAAGTTTTACTTGCCAAATGTGACTCTCTTTCAAAGACTGAGGGAGAGTTCGTTTCTAGAATAGCATCAAAACACAAACGTTAACTGAAACCTCAATGTTTTTGTCCAATATTGCATCCAAATATCATGGAGAGAAAATTAGTCAAGTTTAAAGCACTCATTTTACAAGTCAAAGCACATAGTATTTAAAATATTCTTGAACCTAGATTATTAACATTGGTCGTACTAATCAAGTGAACATAATAAAAGTGACTTCAGTGTCTACACTCTTAAACAAAAAATATTACAGGTGGAGTATAAACTTCAAATTTGACATAAATGAGGGCAAAAATATTATGTGGTGCAATTTTATTTTGTACAGAAACGGGGGCAAAATTGATAAAAACCATGATTTTAGGGGTAAATATCACATTTCTCAATTTACAAAGAAGAAAATTGACACTTTTTCCAAAATAAAAGGGGGCAGCTGCCCCCCTTTGTCTCTATGTAGCTCCGCCTATGGGGTGATAATAATGACCATCTACTGCCGTAAGCAAATCAATTATAACTCACTAAGCAAGATACCTGAATTTATCAGCCTATTTAGTGGATCACATATATGCCTTCATGCTTGTTCTTGATACATTTGGCTAATTTGCAGAAGGAAGGCCAGACAGGACAGGGATAAGATTGTCAAATGAACTAGCCAAGCTTGATGTTCCAGTAAAGCTCTTAATTGACTCAGCTATGGCATATAGTATGGATGAGGTGGACATGGTATTTGTCGGGGATGATGGAGTTGTAGAAAGTGGAGGTATAATCAACATGATGGGTACTTACCAAATTGCATTAGCGGCTAAAAGCATGAACAAACCGGTTTATGTGGCTGCTGAAAGTTACAAGGTACTCTGTATAACAAATCTAACTTCTTTTCTGTAGAAAATCAATCCTCCAATATGTGAAAGTACTCGAGCCTATCACATTTTTTTGCATGGAGTTATTTAGATGTAGGATTATTTTTTTGTCCAAGCCATCGTGTATCTGGTCACTCTAGTGGCCTTTTACATTCCCTTTGTTCGAACTCAAGATTTGTGGTGATGCATGAGCAAAACCACAAAGTGATCTATGTGTAGGTTCTTGAGTGAAGGCACTTGTGACGAAAACAAGGTACGTAAACTTATAAATATAATCTCAGCAAAAGTATGATAAAAACAAAAAGTTGCTTGATTGAATATTTACTCGCAAATATTTCAGGATATATCAGAGCTAGTAACAATGAGTGGGTATCACGACGCAGGGGCGGATCCAGGGGGGGCAGGTGGGGGCACTCGCCCCCCCCAGCGGCGGAAATGCAGTGGAAAATTTTTTTTTTTGCCCCCACCATATTTTTGTTATATATGTATATATATAATTAACTTCAAGATAAATACTAGTGAGTGGTGTGGTTCAGCGGTAGAAGGGGTGAAGTTAAAGCCTTTGATCCATGTTCGAACCCTACTACCTACATTTTCAATTAATTTTGTCTTCCATCTTTGCTATTCTTTCTCTTAACAGTTTTGTTTTTCTCTTTCTCCTAATTTCCTCACATTTTTTCAATCTTAATTAATTCGTTAGGCTTTTCCCATTTTTTTTGTTTTTGGTCTTTCTTCCTATTATCCCAAGTTTAATTAGCAAATTTGAATTTCTTTTTTGTACGAGTAATATATTTTAATAAATTGTTTGCGTTAAATACTTCAACATTATTTCAATCGTTCTTTGAATTATTTACTTTTATCATTTTTGTTAACTAAAATACATTGTATTTCATGGATCCGACCCATTTTTTATTTGTCCGACCCGAAAATTTTTTTTCGGGGGCGCTGCCCCCGAACCCCCGTGTAATTTTGCCCCCCCTCGGCCAATTCCTGGCTCCGCCCCTGTCACGACGTACCTAAAAACAACCAAGAGAGCTTCTTGAAGGCACTAGCGAACCAGCCTATTAGTATCGCCATTGAGGGTTCTGGCAGGGACTTCCAATTCTACAAAATGGCCTCATATCCTACCAGCAAACAGAAAAAGCATATATAGACCATACACATAATATGAACGTATGATTGAATATATTGTTAGACAGGGTTGAGTTGATAAGAAAACATAACAAGTAAAATTGAAAATCAGAGTACAAAACGTATTCACAGCTCAAGCATATCATTAAACACTATATGGGCAAGACTGTATATACCAAACAAAGTAACTAATGGTGGAAAATCCAATGGAAGAATTACAACTTTGTCTCTCACCTTGTTATCGGGCATAAATCCAAAGCATAATTGATATGAACAAAGAAAATTATCAAAGTTTCAGTAAGTCAATGCCAAGTGATGTAGACCAAATTGCAATTTCAAGCACAAATTTACCTTCCTAATACTAGAGCCGTCAATGCAGTGGTCCCAGAAGAACTGCTCACACCGCAATCATCAGCCAAAGCTGCATCAACAAGAAGAAATGCCTTGTGAAGAGATTTCTCAACCTCTTCTAAGAAAGCATAATTAACTTTAGATGTTTGTGGGAACCCGGCATCTTCAAAAAAGAATCGCATTACATGTTTCCTGACATATGCTGCTGCATCTGGTCCTCCATGACCATCAAACACCTGCACCCAGCTTAATTAATTACTCTCTGTAGCGTGTAGATATAATTGATCAGAGAAGACAATAATGGAGTAGTATATGACATACCCCATAGAAGGCACAAGGTTCTGGAAACCTGAAGAGTGATCCTAATTGTGTGGAGAGATCATCTATCCGGATATGCTCATCTTCCATATATCTTCGAGGTCCAATATCTGCAAAGCCTCCAGAACGGATGGTTGGAAGATACTGCACAATAGTGGAATCTGGGGATCTTTTATCCTGAAAGGTATAAATAATGTCAGCCTAATTCTCGAATCATTTTCATTTTTCCATGAGAAGAGAAAGAAGCAGTCTTTGGGAATAAATCAGTAGATTTAGCACCCAAGTATTTTCAAATTCTTAAGAAGGTAGAGCACAAGGTTCCCGGCCTTGTGGTGTTGAAGAAGCATCAACCCATTGGGAGAAAGCTCTGGATCATCTTGATAGGGAATGAAAGCTCGGCATCTGGGATAGAACAATCATGACTGCTGTGATAATTGCAATGAAATCAGACAGTTTCATCGACCCATTGGGAGAAAGGCTCGAATACATGATCTTGAAAAACAAAAAATGAAAAGGTTTCAGAATCAGTAATATCATACAAATACATAAGTTTATTAGATACAATGAGTCCTCACCTATTCGTTCAACTAGCATGCCAACATTGTCCCTTTTAGTCATTTCTCTTCTCTATCTACAAACAATATCCATGCCTCTACTAATACTACTGATCCTGATATCCTGTCCTTTTATTTTCTAATTGTGTGTGTTTGTGTACGTAAATACAACTCATCAATGCTTTGGACAAAATAAGACACCAGCAAAGGATTCACGAGACGACCACAAGAAGTCATAAGGACAATTAGGACATATTAGCCATCAAACAAGAAGTCATCTTGAAAATTTTGGCACGGGTTTGATATGAGTATGAACTTGGGCTTCTTTTTTTTCCCGTCCCTAATAAGGTATGAGAAGAGATACCTGGAGGCATTCTCCGAATCCTATGCAAATACCAGTGTTGATGGCGATTTGAATGCAAATTACAAAATAAAACATCCACCCAGACCCTACACGAAAACAAGAACACATATTTCAGAAATATTAGCACCAGGAAATATATTGCTATGATCTAATATATGTGGGGTAATCCAAAATCAGATATGAGTTCACAGCTACAATCATCAACAATAAATCTCTATTGAAGGGGACATTATTGATGCCAATAAAAGGTTTACATCATGTTCAGTAAGAAACATCAAAGGTAGATCTGTACAAAATGGGGGGTGACAAAATGGGTGTTTCAGTTACCCAATGGGTGAAATCATCATTAATTTGTTACAGTAATTACAAATATTTGTTAGCGTATTTACAAAGAGGAATAATGCCTAATTAACAATATAGAGATGGAGAGAGGGATTACCTCGTTGAGTGCATAAACACCGGAATGAGATGAAATCAAACTTCCATGAACATGGTGAGATCAAACCTCCATGAGCAAGATGAAATCGAGTGCAGAATGGCACGAACAAGATGAAATCAAACTGTCAGAAACATGATAAAATTGAATGGCTTATTGGAATATTATGATTTAGGGCCGCTGATTCGATAAAGAGAGAAGTTAGAGAGAGGTAGTGGGGGAGGGCATGAACGTGAGAGTAGACAGAGGAGAGGAGGAGGTGGGCATGAGAAAAGGTAGGGTAGGGTTTTAGAAAAAAAATTCTTTAACGCTGATTTTGGGCCACTTTTCACGACCGACCTCGTCGTCCTAACAAGGGTACCGCAATTGGGCCAACTTATTTAGTGAATAATAAGGTCCAGTTAATTTGTACGACCCAAAAAAGGTAGTCCCTAAAAATATCTTTTTTTGTAGTGTTGTCTCTGAACATTTGACAGTGGCTCCTGCGGATGTACCTGAACCTGTTACTCCAGTATCTGCAGATATTGCCTCTACGGAGGTCTCATCTTCTTCTATGACAGAATCCTCTCAATCTGAGCAAGAGGCTTTAGGGAGGGGCATGCGTACGAAAGTTCCCTCCGTTCTTCTTCGGGACTACATTGCTGCTACAGTCACTCCTGCAAGTCCATCCCCCGAGCACTCCACTCCATTCGGCTCCTCAGGTACTCCTTATCCTATAGCTCACTATATAAATTGTGACAGTTTTTATGTGAAATATCGTAACTTCCTTGCAGCTATTATCTTGGCTAAAGAGCCTAGGACTTTTCATGAGGCAATGACACAGGATGGGTGGAAGGAATCTATACAGGCTGAGATTCGTGCGTTGGAAGATAATGAAACATAGACTATGGTTCCTCTACCTCCTGGTAAGCGTGCTTTGGGTAGCCAGTGGGTTTATCAGATTAAGTATAAGTCTGATGGTACTGTTGAATGGCCTAAATCTCGTTTGGTGGTTCTTGGAAATCATCAGAAAGAAGGGATTGATTACACGGAAACTTTTGCTCCTGTGGCCAAAATGGTCACCGTTCGAGCCTTTCTTGCCATTGCTACCTCAAAGAATTGGGAACTGCATCAAATGGATGTGCATAACGCTTTCCTGCATGGTGATCTTCAGGAAGAGCTCTACATGAAACCTCCTCCGGGCTTTAATTCCAATCAGCCTAATATGGTTTGTTGCCTTCGAAAATCTCTTTATGGCCTGAAACAAGCCCCACGTTGTTGGTTCGCTAAGATGGTGGCTTCCTTGAAGCACTATGGATTCTTGTAGTCTTATTCTGATTATTCCCTGTTCACATTCACAAAAGGTATGATTCATATGAATATACTTGTGTATGTTGACGATCTTATTATAGCTGGGAACGATTCCGCTGCCTTACAGTCTTTCAAAAAGTATCTGAGTGAATGTTTCAAGATGAAGGACCTTGGCTCCTTGAAGTATTTCTTGGGCATTGAAGTTTCCCCTAGCTCCTCTGGTCTATTTCTGTGCCAACGCAAGTATACCTTGGACATTATATCCGAGGTTGGGCTATTGGGGGCAAAGCCATCCGGCTTTCCTATTGAACCAAATCATAAACTTGGTCTTGCAACAGGTGATCTTCTGGATGACCCAGAACACTATAGACGATTGGTTGGCCATCTCATTTACTTAGCAGTCACCCGTCCAGATTTGGCATATTCGGTTCATATTTTATCGCAATTTATGATGGAACCTCGCAAGGATCATTGGGATACGGTATTGCAAGTTGTTCGTTATCTCAAAAGCACACCTGGTCAGGGTATCCTTCTACGTGCTGATAGTGAGCTCATGCTACAAGGATGGTGTGATTCGGATTTGGCCGCTTGCCCTATTACTCGACGCTCGCTCTCTGGATGGCTTGTGTTTCTTGGTCATTCCCCCATATCTTGGAAGATGAAGAAACAAACCACTGTGTCTCGTTCGTCTGCCGAGGCCGAATACCGTTCTATGGTGGCTCTTACCTGTGAATTGAAATGGTTGAAGGGTTTATTGCTGAGTCTTGGTGTTCATCATCCCAAGTCGATTCCTATCTTTTGCGATAGTCAGCCGGCTCTAGATATCTACTAAAATGCAGCTGGCAGACATTTTTACTAAAGCTCTTGGAAAGAAACAATTTGATCTCCTTGTTAGCAAGTTGGGTATTCTCAACCCCATGCTCAACTTGAGGGAGGGTGTGAAGAATCGACTTATGTTCCTGTGCAAGTGGGCGATCGCCCAGGCCTAGTGGCCGATCGCCCAGCTCCAAAACCCAATGATGCCAAATCCTCTGTAAAAGTGGACGACCACCCAGGTTGTGTGGGCGACCGCCCAGCTCCAAAGCCAAACAATGCTGAAAAGACTGTACAAGTGGGCGACCGCCCAGGACGTGTGGGCGACCACCCAGCCCCATAATCTGGCAATTTTTGTTTCCTTATTTCAGCCTCCTCTTTAGAATAGAATTCCTTGGGTCCAAATTTTATTGTAAACATATATATTCTCAAGTGGTTCAATGAAAACACAAGTTTTTGGAAAACCCTAAATTGATTTCCTACAATAATCTTCAAGCTTCTACTGAGATACCTTCTAACAAGCTTGTTAGAGAGCAAACAACCTTAGACAATAATCATAATACTATCAATTCAAGACTCAAGGATCTACGTTTGGACTTGAACTCACTTCAGATGCTACTGAGAAAGGAACCAAAGTTGCTGAAGACCTGTAAGGAATGTTTGGATCCATTCATGCAATCATTAGAACTGCTCTCCTTCTTAACTAGTCTAGGAGCCCCTCTATGGTTTAACCTCTTATCTTCAGTGCATCCTTAGACTTGTTTATTTTGTTTTCTTTAGTAATTGTAATCTGTAACTCCTATCTTTTCAAGTATTAATGAAAAAGAAGCACCATTGTTTTTGCTTAAACATTGTTCAATTCAAACTACTTGTTTATTGAACAACGAATGCATTGTTTTCAAACTTCATCATATGGTCTTTCTCTACTCATGATTTTCATACATGATGTTTAAACATTCGATTTAAATTCATACTGAACTTAAACTAATATCACTTGTATGCATTGAATGATATTCATTTTCTTTCCATTTGTAAGTTTTAGAATTTTATAGGTTAGCTTAGGAATCTTTAACACCGACTATTGTGTACATTAACTTGAGGCATGATTTACCATACTTAGTCATTTGGACATGTTTTTATCCAATATAATGTTTTTCCTTTGTTATAATAGGTAATGAAATCAATCAAATAGAAGGAAATTGTTGGGTATGATGCCCTATACACTAATAAAAACTATGTTAGATTTGACTAATACAATTACCTCTGTTATTTTACGAACTTTAGCACCCTATGTAAAAAGTATTTATACTTCATTTTTTAGATAGCCTGTTTCATAAAATAGTCTTTGTAATAGGATTGTTACCTTATTCTTTGAGAACCCTTTGTTGACTCAAGAACAAAGGAGCGCCATAATGCACTTATGGTGTGCCCCTTTCTCCCTTAGTACACCCGTTTTTCTATATTGTGCACCCTTATGAGAAGACCCTGTTTGACGCGCGCCCACCGTAGCGCTCCCTACTCACGGTGCGCCTCTTACTGCTTAAGTCCTCGAGACTTAGAAGATTTTGAAAATATGAAGATCTAAAGCACCATGTAATTCAAGAGTTACTTATTTGCTAGATTGATCAATTACTACTCATAACAATCAACAAAGCTAATAGTGCTCTAGAGAGCATAAGAATATTTTCAGGTGACACATGTCCCATGCCAGCTCATATTCTTATCCAAAAGATTTGTGTTTGACGACTATATTATACACGTGCTCTAATGTCTACTGAAGAGCACATTGTCCTTGTAGCTTATTCACAAGGATTTCCAGCTGATAATTTTTGAAGGCTCTTCTATAAATACCCCTTAACTTCAACCATTTGAAAATGCTTAGGATATTAACTTGATGGTCATTCTTGAAGATTTAAAAATTGCATAATAGATTTCCAGATTTCCAGAAACCTTCATACCATTGTATATTCAAACCAAGATCCTTCTTGTAAATCTTTGTAACACAAAGAATCAAAATGCTCTAAATCATATAGATCTCAAAGAGCTTTTGTTCTTATTCACACACACACCTCATGGAGATTGATAACATAGAAATTTCTTCTTGAGATACATCGGTTATAGTATATGTTTTGTTCCTCATAGAATACATATTATAGATTCAAAAGCTTCATACTTTGTAATCTATAACAACAAGAACATAATAAAATCTAGTACTTAGAAAATCCAATACTAACTATCTTGGTAAAGGGCTAAATCTTTCATCGATTGAACCTCTCCAAATTGCTTGTCTTTAATTTCTGCAATTTACTTTATATTCTTAATTGTTCTTACTGTAATATACGGGTATTTTTGATATATTATAATAGAAAAAAATAAATAAATTATTAATTAATTAATGTATCAGTTAACTTTTGGAAATTTGAGAGCCATGGAAATTGGAAAGTTGTATCAGTTAACTTTTGGAAATTTGAGAGCCATGGGAATTGGAAAGCCAACCTAGGAATGTAGAGAGTCAACCCAAATCATCCCATATAAATTATTGTACCACCCTATTGCTAAAAATCCATCAGATATTGGCATTGCTTCCGAAATTGAGAGATAAGGGGGAGAGCTGCGGCAGAGTAAGGTTGAGTACCGCAGAAAAAAGTCTGAAGAAATCAGATCCAAAAAGGTGAGTTAGGTTATTCCTTTTCATTGTGTTGTATTAACAATAGCATGTATGTATGTGCACATGATTGGATCTATGGTATATAAAAGATGCATAGTAACGGAATTTTAAACTATTTTGGGGATATAAGAAATCATTTATAGAATTAAGATTTTCTTTTGAAGCTAAAGGTTTGTGTGTTAAAACTATATACATTCATGGTACATATTCTGCATATGTGAGCAGTAGAGAGAGATAGAATTGGGAAGGAGAAAGAGAAAGAGAATGGGACGGATGGGAGTATATATTATTTTATGTATGTATGGATGGAAACATAAACTGAGTATAAGATTTATGTATGGGTGTTGGAAAGAGAGAAGGAGAAGAGAGATGTATGTTATGTGTTTTTATATAGATATATATATGTATTATGCATGTGTTATATACATATAAGTATACAGTGAGTATATGGAATTGGTCAAAGGAAGCAAGTGAATGGCAAAGGACAAAGGTGCATGTGAGTAGTTTGAGAAAGAAAAGAAAATAAAGAAAGAGGGAGAAGAGAGAGACAGAAGTGAGAGAGAGAAAGAACCGAGAAGAGAG
Source organism: Adenophora triphylla var. japonica (assembly GCA_022495995.1). NCBI lineage: Eukaryota > Viridiplantae > Streptophyta > Magnoliopsida > Asterales > Campanulaceae > Adenophora > Adenophora triphylla. The sequence goes on from JAFEMH010003877.1 coordinate 200,101, forward strand.
AGAAAGAGAGGATCAGTGAGGAAAGAAAGAGAGTGGGGTTGGATGGGAGAGAAGAGAGTAAATTAAACCATACATCCATCTATCCAGTGTATAAGAGTGTTGATGAATAAAGAGTTAGCCTATTAGATAATTGAATGTAAGTAAAATACACGAGTGTTCAGATTAGTACACTATTTTGGGGAGTATGTCTTTTACCTACTACTAAAGTAGTGTTTGCTATTAATGTTTATTAGAGCAGAGTCTTAATATTTATGTTGCGTTATTATTGTAGATTTTGTGAGGCATTATTAGGAGTAACTATTGGGAGCGGAAGCACTAAGCGTAGTTAATAATGTAAGGGATTTACGTCTCCTAGTCCTATTGTATATTGTTATTTATTGACCCTCCGTTCCTAGAGTAATTATTGTTTGACCGTTATGGCCGATAATTTTTGATTGGAACTCACTCTAAGCGTTTCCGTCAGTTAAATTAAATCTGACTTTAAATTGACATTGAATTATTGGTCAATTAAAGAACCTCATTGATAAAAGAATGATCACTTAATGACACCCAATATTTGTGGGTTAATATTGATGTACTATTGATACCTGGTCATGAGGGTTAGTTCATGACATGCTTATGTGGCATTAACCATCGATATCGACACCACGGAAATTGTGGTTATATAGGTTATCTAGATATACCGAAACATTGATACATCGACTATCGTACCCCTTTGGGTTACTTTTGAATATTGATTTGATGAGAAGAATATTAAGTGATCATAATTGATTTTACGCATTTTCGAATATTGAATTGTGCCATGATTTCCTTGCTTTGTATTAAGAAGAAGATTATTGTTTGGATTTATTATTTTTTCCGTTTCATCGAAAATTGTTTATTGATACACTCTTTGAGGTCAACCCTTCTTAGAAACTGAAGGGGCGACGTAGGACCTTACTGAGCTTAGTTCGCTCACACTTTCTCTAATTCTATTTCTTCAGGTTTTAAGTAGGAAAGCAAGGCTTTCAGTGGAGGCATCTTTGAGGCGGACCCGAATAATTAAAGTAGTGATTTTCATATTTAAGTAGACTTTTATTGAGATTGTAATAGATTCCATAAACGAGTTTTGATGGCTACTAGCCGTTAGTAGTGAAAGACAATTGTTACGCTTCCGTTATCTATTTTGGTTTGTGGTTAGATGTACTAGCCGTGGAGGTTTAAATTGTAGTTTGTGACCGTTAATCCTTTATTTTGGGGGACAAATTTATATTATTTAAAGATATTATGATACTCGGAAATTTGGGCTATTACAGTTGGTATCAGAGTAGTGGGATTAGAAGTTGAAAGGGATAAGAATTCTGATATTGAATAGCTTTAAGTATTGAAATATCACATGTGGAAAAGCTTTTAGGAAAATTTCCATTAAAAGATATATTGGAGACTTAAGGGATTTTTTTTTTTTTGAAACTAAAATTTCCTTATGGCATTTTTTTTTGTGGTTGGAACTAAAAAGGGTTAAAATTTTCATCTTTTGCTAGGAAGCAGGATGAGAACCTACCAAACTGCTAGGAAGACTACGAATGGAAAAGCACATTTGTTACCCACAAGGATTCCAAGGAGCAAGTTCCTAAGAAAGAGGGAGGAAGTTGAAAAATATGAAAACATGTACTTGAGAGAGAAGGCAGATAACATAACTATGGGAGAAAGGTTGGACGCTACAGAAGAGCGGTTGGAACAAGCGTTAACTAAGATTCAATCTCTCCAACAGCAGCTAGAAGTGGCTAAAAACAGGATCCAAGAGTTGGAAAATCGAGAAGTAGACATTGAAGAGGACGTATAATCGGAGTGAATGTGATTAGGTTGGATTGGACTAGAATAAATTATATTGTTTAGGTACTTTTTCCAGTTATCTTAAGTACTTGGTGGTTTAAGCCAGTACCTTATGGATTTTAGTTAAGGAATAGTAATTGATGTACTCTCTCCTTTAAAGTTAATAAAAGGAAAATTTTTGATTATCTATGTTACCAATTATGTGAACATGTATAATTGTGTAGTTATGTATCTTTGTCCCATATCCAATATTTTGACATGATTGATACCCCTTGAGCACTATCGAGATAGAATCGAAAGTTATATCGACATCGAAATTGAAATTGAACAAGTCGAATGTACTTGAAACCATTGATTATGAGACACGTATAAGGTAGACTAATTATATTACCTTGCTTAGTAATTACAAACTTGTGATCGTTAACTTTTGGTAATAGGCAATGGAAGGAGGAAGAGGTAGAGGTCGTGCGGGTCGAGGAGGCCGAGGGGGACGAAGCGGTAGTGACCAAGACTCTGCGTCTATAGGAGAGGGAGGCCAGAACCACGGCCAGCAAAATAGTAATGGGAGCAACCAGGGTCAGCCGGACCCGATGCTTACTGCTCTGATTCAGACGTTAACACAGGCAGTTGTGGGGATAGGTCAGACAAATCAGACATTAGCTCAGGCAGTGACAGCAAGCCTTAATCAAGCCAACGCACCTCCACCACCTCCACCTGTTAGAGATCCACTGGCGCTATTCCAGAAGCACAATCCAGAGTATTTCTCTGGTGCACCAGGCGAGAAGCCTGAAGAATGGATAAAAGGCATTGAAAGAACTTTTCGCACTTTGGAGTGTACTAGCGAGCAGTAGGCAACTTTTGCTACTTTTGTGTTAAAGGGGGAAGCCATGATTTGGTGAGAGACAGTAATCCAGGCAGGTGTGGCTCGTGGGGTAACCAATTATACTTGGGAGATGTTTCTGGAAGCTTTTAATAACAAATTCTACCTTCCGATTGTGAAGAATATGAAGATATCGGAGTTTATGAATCTAACTCAAGGATCCCTGACTGTGGAAGAATATTTGGCAAATTTTCTAGATTTATCTTGTTTTGCCTCGAGGTTCTTTGATGATGAAGAACAAAAGGCTAGGAAATTTGAGGCTGGATTGAATTCGAAGATGAAATACAGATTGGTACCACTGGAGCTCCCAACTCTAGCTCAAGTGGAAAATATGGCTCGAGTAGTTGAGCTGGATGCGAAGGAGTATCAAAGTTCTAGAGACAATAAGAAGCGGGGAGCTGAACGCGATACGGGGAAGGAAAGTGGTCAGACTAGTAAGAATGGGAATGATAGTGGGAACTATAAGAAGCAGACTACTGAAGAAAATTGCCCTAGGGGAGGCCCTCCAGCTACCAATAATCGCTATCAGAACAACATGAGCTATTAGGGAGGTCAAAATGGGTATAAGGGCCAGAATCAGGACGTGGCTACACCAATCTATCGTACTTGTGGGAGGAAGCATAAAACTGAAGAGTGTTACTGGAACACAGCCTCTTGCTTTAACTATGGTAAACGTGGGCACAAGATAAAAGACTGCCCGGAACCAGTGAAGACTGCACCGAAAGGAAATGAGGGTAAAGACAAAGACAAGTCGAATGGAAAGGGAAGGGTGTTCACTATGATAGCTAGGGATGCTCGGGCTTCTAATGATGTTGTAACAGGTACCGTTCAATTATGTAATCTAAATGTTTATGCTTTGATAGATTCAGATGCTACTCATTCTGTGATTTCTTCCCAATTGGTCAGTCGTTTGAAATTGAAACCTGAAAACCTGGAGGTAAGCCTAGTAATTGATACACCCACCAATGAGGCCATTCAAATAAATTCGGTCTATAGATCTTGTACATTGAAAGTGGATGAGAGGAATTTGTCTATCGACTTCATTGAGTTAGACCTCCGGGATCTTGATGTCATTTTAGGTATGGATTGGTTAGCTGCATATCATGCAAAGATAGATTGTTTTAAGAAAGAGGTGGTATTTTGTATTCCTGGTGAACCAGAATTCTATTTTAAGGGGAAAAGGCCTGAGCGGAAGTCAGGGTTGCTATTGTTCTTAAAGGCTCGAACGATGTTGAAGAAGGGTTGTGAGGGGTTTTTAGCTTCTATTATTGATACTAGAAAGGAAGGCGTTAAGATCGAAATGGTCAATCGTAAATGAGTTCGTAGATGTTTTCCCTGAGGACTTATCGAGAATACCGCCTGAGCGAGAAGTTGAGTTCTCTATTGACCTAGTCCTTGGCACGGGTCCTATCTCTAAGGCACCCTATCGAATGGCACCCGCTGAACTAAAAGAGTTAAAAGAGCAGTTGCAAGAACTGCTGGAGAAGGGATTGATCAGGCCTAGTGTCTCACCTTGGGGTGCTCCTATGCTGTTCGTGAAGAAGAAGGATGGGTCTATGAGGCTTTGCATTGATTATAGGGAGTTGAACAAGGTGACGGTGAAGAATAAGTATCCTTTACCAAGGATAGATGATTTGTTTGATCAGTTACAAGGAGCTTGTTACTTCTCCATGATTGATCTTCATTCTGGATACCATCATTTGAGAGTGAGGAAGGAGGATATTTCCAAGACATCATTTAGAACCAGATATTGACATTATGAATTCTTGGTAATGCCTTTTAGGTTAACGAATGCTCTGACAGTCTTTATGGAGTTGATGAATAAGGTGTTCCAGGAGTTCTTAGATCTATGTGTTATTGTGTTTATTGATGACATTCTGGTTTAATCGAAGACTAAGGAAGAACATGAGGAACATTTGAGGATAGTACTGCAGATTCTTAGAGAACAGAAGTTGTATGCTAAGTTCAAGAAGTGCGAATTTTGGTTTGAGGAAGTAACTTTTCTGGGGCATGTAGTTTCTAAAAGTGGTATATCGGTGGACCCATCGAAGATAGAAGCGGTGGTGAATTGGAAAAGACCAACGACATTTACTGAAGTTCGGAGTTTCTTGGGGCTAGTAGGTTACTATAGGCATTTTGTGGAAGGATTCTCCAAGATATCATTGCCATTGACAAAGCTGATGCAAAAGGATTTTAAGTTTGAATGGACAGAGGAATGTGAAGCCAATTTTCAGGAGTTGAAGAAACGGTTGGTGTCTGCGCCAATTCTTACTCTCCCATCGGGGACAGAAGGTTTTGTGATATATAATGACGCTTCATTGAAAGGTTTGGGTTGTGTCCTTATGCAGAACGAGAGAGTAATACCGTATGCATCCCGTCAGTTGAAGAGCTACGAACGAAATTATCCAACTCATGATTTGGAATTAGCGGCCATAGTCTTTGCGTTAAAGATTTGGAGGCATTATTTATATGGGGTGCATTGTGAGATATATACGTACCATAAAAGTCTGAAGTATATTTTCACCCAGAAGGAGTTGAACATGCTTCAAAGAAGGTGGTTGGAGTTACTAAAGGACTATGATTGTAATATTTTGTATCATCCAGGAAAAGCTAATAAGGTGGCTGATGCTTTAAGCCGTAAGAACCGAGGTAGTTTAGCGGCGCTATTGGCAAGGAAGGAAAGTGCATTTGAGGACATCGAACCTGTGTGCCTAGAAGTGAAGGTTAGCAGTGAGAGGGGTCGTTTAGCCCATTTGAGCACGCAACTAGCATTGTTAGAAAGAATTAAGTCGGCTCAAGTAATTGACCCGGAGTTAGTAGAGATCCTAGATAAACTGAAAGATGGCGAGTCATCTGAATTTAAAGTTGGGAATGACAATATGTTGAGATATCGGTCAAGGATCTGTGTTCCAGATGATCAGAGTATTAAATGAGAAATTCTTGAAGAAGCTCATTGTTCTAGATTCGCTGTGCACCCTGGTAGCACGAAGATGTACTAAAATGTGAAGGTTACGTATTGGTGGATCAACATGAAGAGAGATGTAGCAGACTTTGTGGCTAAGTGTTTGGTGTGCCAACAGATAAAGTGCGAACATCAGAGGCCGGGTGGTTTATTACAGTCGTTACCGATTCCTGAATGGAAGTGGGAACACATTGCCATGGATGTTGTGGTGGGACTATACCAAGGACCCTAAAGGTTCATAATGCAATTTGGGTGATTGTTGATAGGTTGACCAAGTCAGCTCACTTCTTAGCTTTCAAAATTACTAATTCCATGGAAAAGTTAGTCAAAATGTATGTTGATAAGATAGTTAGACTTCATGGAGTGCCAGTATCGATTGTGTCCGATAGAGATGCTAGATTCACATCAAAATTTTGGGGAAGTTTACAAAGAGCATTGGGGACTCAATTGAACATGAGTACCGCATTTCACCCGCAAACAGATGGACAGTCAGAGCGGACTATTCAAACACTTGAGGTTATGCTTAGGGCGTGCTCATTGGATTGGCGAGGCTCTTGGGACGAACATCTAACCATAGTGGAATTTGCGTATAATAACAATTTTCACTCTAGTATTGGCATGGCACCGTATGAAGCCTTGTATGGTAGGAAATGTCGTTCGCTAACTTGTTGGGATGAAGTAGGTGAGAGAAAGTTACTGGGACACGAATTGGTTCAATTGACTACTGAAAAGATCCAATTGATAAAGAAGATATTATTGACAGCACAAAGTAGACAAAAATCATATGCAGACAAACATCGTCGTGAACTTAAGTTTGATGTGGGAGATCATGTATTCTTAAAGATATCCCCTATGAAGGGTGTTATGAGATTCGGAATTAGAGGAAAGCTTAGTCTGGGGTATGTCGGACCCTTTGAGATTCTTGATCGAGTGGGAGAGGTGGCTTATAGACTGGCATTGCCACCGGCTCTGTCGGCAGTCCACAATGTTTTTCATTTGTCCATGCTACGAAAGTATGTCCCTGACCCAAACCATGTCATTGAATTTGAACGGTTACGTTTTCGAGCGGATCTGAGTTATGATGAAGAACCGATTCGGATTGTGGATAAGAAGGACCAAGTATTAAGAAAGCGCATCATCCCATACGTGAAGGTTCAGTGGAGTAACCATACTGTTCGAGAAGCTACATGGGAACTTGAAAGTGAGATGCGGGAGAAATACCCTAAATTGTTCATCGAATGAGATATGCCAAGTTTAGAGGACTAAACTTATTTTAAGGGGGTGAGAATGTAATATACGAGTATTTTTGATATATTATAATAGAAAAAAATAAAAAAATAAATTATTAATTAATTAACGTATCAGTTAACTTTTGGAAATTTGAGAGCCATGGAAATTGGAAAGTTGTACTCCATCAGTTAACTTTTGGAAATTTGAGAGCCATGGGAATTGGAAAGCCAACCTAGGAATGTAGAGAGTAAACCCAAATCATCCCATATAAATTATTGTACCGCCCTATTTCTAAAAATCCATCAGATATTGGGGTTGCTTCCGAAATTGAGAGATAAGGGGGAGAGCTGCGGCAGAGTAAGGCTAAGTACGGTAGAAGAAAGTCTGAAGAAATCAGATCCAAAAAGGTGAGTTAGGTTATTCCTTTACATTGTGTTGTATTAACAATATCATGTATGTATGTGCACATGATTGGATCTATGGTATATAAAAGATGCATAGTAACGGAATTTTAAACTACTTTGGGGATATAAGAAATTATTTATAGAATTAAGATTTTCTTTTGATGCTAAAGGTTTGTGTGTTAAAACTATATACATGCATGGTACATATTCTGCATATGTGAGCAGTAGAGAGAGATAGAATTGGGAAGGAGAAAGAGAAAGAGAATGGGACGGATGGGAGTATATATTATTTTATGTATGTATGGATGGAAACATAAACTAAGTATAAGATTTATGTATGGGTGTTGGAAAGAGAGAAGGAGAAGAGAGATATATGTTATGTGTTTGTTATATAGATATATATATGTATTATGCATGTGTTATATACATATAAGTATACAGTGAGTATATGGAATTGGTCAAAGGAAGCTAGTGAATGGGAAAGGACAAAGGTGCATGTGAGTAGTCAGAGAAAGAGAAAGAAAAGAAAATAAAAAGAGGGAGAAGAGAGAGACAGAAGTGAGAGAGAGAAAGAATCGAGAAGAGAGAGAAAGAGAGGATCAGTGAGGAAAGAAAGAGAGTGGGGCCGGATGGGAGAGAAGAGAGTAAATTAAACCATACATCCATCTATCCAGTGTATAAGAGTGTTGATGAATAAAGAGTTAGCCTACTAGATAATTGAATGTAAGTAAAATACGCGAATGTTCAGATTAGTACACTATTTTGGGGAGTATGTCTTTTACCTACTACTAAAGTAGTATTTTCTATTACTGTTTATTAGAGCAGAGTCTTAATATTTATGCTGCGTTATTATTGTAGATTTTGTGAGGCATTATTAGGAGTAACTGTTGGGAGCGGAAGCACTAAGCGCAGTTAATAAGGTAAGGGATTTACGTCTCCTAGTCCTATTGTATATCGTTATTTATTGACCCTCCGTTCCTAGAGTAATTATTGTTTGACCGTTATGGCCGGTAATTTTTTATTGGAACTCACTCTAAGCGTTTTCGTCACTTAAATTAAATCTGACTTTAAATTGACATTGAATTATTGGTCAATTAAAGAACCTCATTGATAAAAGAATGATCACTTAATGACACCCAATATTTGTGGGTTAATATTGATGTACTATTGATACCTGGTCATGAGGGTTAGTTCATGACATGCCTATGTGGCATTAACCATCGATATCGACACCACGGAAATTGTGGTTATATAGGTTATCTGGATATACCGAAATATTGATGCATCGACTATCGTACCCCTTTGGGTTACTTTTGAATATTGATTTGATGAGAAGAATATTAAGTGATCATAACTTATTTTACGCATTTTCGAATATTGAATTGTGCCATGATTTCCTTGCTTTGTATTAAGAAGAAGATTATTGTTTGGATTTATTAATTTGCCCGTTTCATCGAAAATTATTTATTGATAAACTCTTTGAGATCAACCCTTCTTAGAAACTGAAGAGGCGACGTAGGACCTTACTGAGCTATGTTCTCTCACCCTTTCTCTAATTCTATTTCTTCAGGTTATAAGTAGGAAAGCAAGGCTTTCAGTGGAGGCATCTTTGAGGCGGACCTGAATAATTAAAGTAGTGATTTTCATATTTTAAGTAGAATTTTATTAAGATTGTAATAAATGCCATAAACGAGTTTTGATGGCTACTAGCCGTTAGTAGTGAAAGACAATTGTTATGCTTCCGTTATCTATTTTGGTTTGTGGTTAGATGTACTAGCCGTGGAGATTTAAATTGTAGTTTGTGACCGTTAATCCTTTATTTTGGGGGACGGATTTATATTATTTAAAGATATTATGATACTTGGAAATTCGGGCTGTTACACTTACTGTTTTTATGTGTTTCATCTAAATATGAATGATGATATTGGTTGCATTGTATTTTTTGTTGAAATTTCCTTAGCTCCCTATTTAAGCCTAAATATGTAAAGACAAAATAGCGCTCCCCTTTGTGTGTAGGTGTAGATATCCCGGAAAAATGTGTCATGCTTCCTAGGGACGTCCAATTCATTTTAGTAGTATTTTGGAGTCACCACCTATGTTTTAAATGTTTTAAAGGGAAACATAAGAAATCTATGTCTACATAATTATAATCATGCAAAACCAAATATTCTGGATGTAGGGTTCGGGGGTTAGATTACGTATCGGGAAGTTGTTAGGGACCCGCTCCGCTTGGCCTTAAGGCCGTTCTTGCTACTTTAGATGTCCTATTCTCGTTTTGTTCTCTAAGTTACTTGCTCAAGCAAAGATTAACATATAGAGGGATTTTAGGGGGAGTTGGAATGTAAGGAAGGCGATTTAAGGTCAATTAAATAGAGTGAAAGGAACTTCAAAAAGCCTCCCTTGTTGATAAGGATTTCATACGTATACGTAGGGGAAAACAAGTAGATTAAAATAAAGAAAGAGACAAAGGGAATACTTTAATTATTAGCTTTCCGGGAATGCCTTAAGAAAAAGCTTTTGCCCTTCTTTGAAAAGCTTGCTTGCAAAGGGAAAGGATTTGTGTGTGTGTGTTTTACGAGAGAGAGAGAGAGAGAGAGAGAGAGAGAGAGAGAGAGAGAGAGAGAGAAAGAGAGTGGATATAAATGGACATAAAGGTTAACTCCATTATTCAATTTAGTCCCAAAACTAACATAATCAGTCAGGAACATGACGAAATTACAAGGAATTTAACAAAAAGCAATAGGAAAAGATATAAGATAGATCTTGTTTACAATTGGGTGTGAGAGGTCCAAAGTGGGTTGTTTATGGAACCCCTTAAAAGCGTGGATTGCGAAGCAAAAATGCGTCGATGATAGTTCAGACATTCGCCTTGCTTGTTGAAAGAAAGACTAGGTGGAATAAGGAAAAAAGGTAAGAGAGTGCCTCCTGTGCAGGCGGTTGTTTTTGTTGCAACCGGATGTCGTGGGACTCATTTCAGGTGAAGATCATAATTTAGATGCCGAGGGGACACACTCCGTTGTAGGTACGATCAAATGATTTGGAACTCAGATTGATTGCTATGGTAGATGTCTAAGGGACTCACTCCTATTGTTGGTGCGATCAAATGTTATGGGACTCAGAGAGAGACAGATGGTTTCGGTGGATGGCGAGGGGACTCGATCACTCCATTCTTGGTGCAATGAGATGTCATAGGACTTAGACAGATTGTTGCGATGGATGACGAGGGGACTCACTCCATTGTTGGTGCGATTAGATGCCGTGGGACTCATACTGATTGTTGAGGTGGATGTCAAGGGGACTCATTCAGTTGTTGGTGTGATCAGATGCCTTGGAACTCGGATTGATTGATGCGGTAGATGCCAATGGGACTCAAACCCTTGTAGATGAAGTTGAATTCCGAGGGTACTCACTCTAATTTGTTGCGGTTGGATGCCAAGAGACTCACTCCGTTGTTGATGCAGTTGGACGTCGAGGGGACACCCTCAAATTTTCTGCGGTTGGATGCCTTGGGACTCACTCGGTTGTAGATATGGTTCAGATGTCATGGGGACTTACTCCAGTTTGATTCGTTAGATACGAATGGACTCACTTTTTTGTTGGTGCGATCAGATGTTGTGGGACTCAGAATGATTGTTGCAGTTGATGTCGAGGGGACTCACTCCGTTGTAGATGCAGTTGGATGCGAGCAGACGCATTATAATTTGTTGTGTTTGGATGCCAAGAGGACTTACTTTGTTGTAGATGCAATTGGGCTTCGAGGGGACTCATTTCATTTTGTTGCGTTGGAAGCCATAAGAATCACTCCGTTATAGATGTGGTTTGGATGTCTAGGGGAATCACTTTGATTTGCTGCGGTTGATGCCAAGAGACTCACTTCGTTATAGATGCAATTGGGCTTCGAGGGGACTCATTTCATTTTGTCTTTCGTATTCTCTTTAACCCTTAGTCTTTTGAAATCGGATTTTGACCTTATCAAGGTGGCCGTTAGGTACCACTTGCAAACCTTTGTTTACTCATTCTTTTAACCCTTAGTCTTTGGATCATTCAAACCCTTAGTCTTTTGAAATTGGATTTCGACCTTATCGAGGTGTACACTCCATGTAGCATTTTTATAAAAAGAATTTTAGAAAATTTTCACAAGTGTATCTATCCAATAGCCAAATGATCCAAAGCTTAATTAATCAAAACAATTATTTTTTCTTAGTAAAAACTTTATAAATCCTATATTAATTTTTGATTTTCCATATATTTTCCAATATATCAATAAAGATCTTTTTCTAAATTTTTGAAATGATAAAAAGATGAATAAAAGGATAAAGAAATAGTTACTAAGGCAATTAGTAAGTAATAATCATAAGTGAAATCATCAAAGGAGATTTTTGTTTTATTTTTTTTTTTGAAAAAAAGCTCTAATTTAACATGCATGCAATAAAAATGAAACATGAAAACTAATTTAACATGCAACTAACTAATGTTTTCATAAATAAGATATCAGAAACTAGATTATCATGCAACTAATATGTAATACAACTAAAATAAACTAAGAAAAATCAATACGGATATTTTTCTTCCCCCCACATTCGAGACAAACATTGTCTCCAATGTTCCCAAAACAAAGTAACAACAAAATTAAAATGGGGGTTGGGAAAATAAAATTAATGAGGCGGTGGTGGTTTATCGGAGCTCGGGGGTTTGGAGAGAAAGAGAGAGTGAAGAAGACGAGAGGGCTTTGGGGATACTGGCAAAAACAAATATTAATAAAATAATAATAATAATAATAATAATAATAATAATAATAATAATAATAATAGTAATAATAATAATAATAATATATACTAAAAATGGAAAAAAATTATAAAAAATATAATCCATCGGTTTACCATTCCGATGATGCTTGTTCAAGGTCACTAGCTCGACCCCTTTTTCTCAACCGGAATGAGCATGCGATGGTATTTTGATTGTCTGAAGTCTTTACAAATGCGTCATTACGCACTGGTTATTGATGGAATAGATTGTCTATGATCCTTGCACATGCACCATCCCGAACAGTTTGTTGACGTAATTGAATGTCTATAATCCTTGCACATGCGCCATCCCGATGCGCTTCTCTTTTTCGGTGCCTTACTTTTCACCTTTTTGTTAGATGGCTCCGCTTTAGCCTCCAACTTTTCAAAATTGGTGCTCTCATCCTTTGCTATTTAGGATTAAGGTATATAAGATAATCGAGTGCATCATTATCATTGTTACAATCAAAGAATCCTTGTTTATAAGGCACTCTCTAATGGGCCTTTAGTTTGTGATTTTTCAATCTCCTTGCTACTTTTTCAAGACATTAATTTCGTAGCAAGGATTTTTTGAAAAAAGAATCTTTCATAATTTTTGTAAAGTTAAATTCGACCTTTTCATCGCCGACATTAAAAGAGATATTACCATTCTTATCATCGGTAATAACCCCATCAGTGGCAATGAATGTCCTCCCTAAAATGATGGGAATGTGATGGTGTTCTTGCATCTCAAGAACTATAAAGTCGACAAGGATGATTAAGTTCACTATACGACAAGGCACATCCTCTATAATACCTCTTGGGTATTTGATGGAGTGATCCACCAATTGAAGACAAATGTTGGTTGGTTTGAGTTCCCCCACACCAAGTCTCTTTCTAATAAAAAGTGGTAATGGGCTAATACTAACCCCAATATCACGCATTGCATTATCAACATTAAGTTTACCCATGCTATAAGGTATAGAGAAAGTGTCGGGATCCTCAAATATGGGAGAATGTTTTCTATGTAAAATGGCACTAACATATTCTGACAAAAATAATGGTCTCATTTTCCTCTAATTTCCTCTTGTTTGAAAGAATATCTTTTAAAAAATTTGCATAAGAGGGCATTTGTTGCAATCGTTAAAAGGAATATTGATATAAATTGATTTTAAAACTTTTAGAAATTTGCCAAATTGTTTATTTAACTTTGCCTTTACCAAACTTTGAGGGAATGGCATCGCCGATCCATAAGTTCTAGAAATTTTAGGGGATTTTGTCCCCTTCTCAACCTCATTGTTAGTCTCAACCATCAGTGTAGTTGGACTAACGTTCTCATTAATTGTTTTGATATTATCCTTAAAAGGGGGATCTACCAACTCTTTTCCGCTCCTAGTTATCACCGAATTAACATGTTCGTTGGGTCTTTGCTGTTGAATAGGAAAACTCCCTTGTGATTTATACGAAGTGTTGGCCTGTTGAGCTTGTTGATTTTCAAGCATTTTATTGTAAGATGCTAAATTATCAAAACTAGAATTCAACGACTTAAAGGATTCCCTAAACTCATTATTGATCTTCTCTTTTGCGTTTTTAGTGTCAACAACAAAGTACATGTGAATATCTAATTTTGACTTAGGTGGAGCGTAAGCATTAGGATTAGTATTGAAATTCTCTTGTTCAAACCTCGGTGGTTGTGTTTGTGAACAAGGTTGTGGGTTTAGAACATTGTTGCTTTTATAGGAAAGATTAGGGTGATTTCTCCATTTCGGGTTGTATGCGTTTAAATACATACCACCCTTTTGCCCATAAAAGTTAACAAAGTTGGCTTGTTCACTTGAATTAGTGTTAAGCAAGTCACAACTTTCAACACTATCTGAAGGAAAGCTATGCACAATTAACCACTTCTCTAGGCCATGGTGGGGGCACATTTTTAGGAGTTCTTTGTATCTCTCTCAAGCGTCATATAGTGATTTGTCTCCTTTTTTTTAATAAAGTTGGTGATTTTAGTCCGGATTTGAGCCGTCTTGATTGGAGGGAAGAAACGCCCACGGAAAGCTTTTTGCACTTGGTCCCATGTTGTCAAGTAATTTTTGGGGACCGAATTCAACCATTGTTTTGCCTTATCCTTCAAAGAAAAAGGAAATAGGCGCATCCTTATAGCCTCCGGTGTGACAACGAAAGTTCGGGTATTGTCACAATACTCCAAAAAGGTTTGCACATGGAGGTGAGGATATTCAAATGCCCTTCCGTTGAATTGGTTATTCATAACCATATGTAGTAGTTCCGGCTTGATCTCAAAGTTGGCCGCATCGGAATTCGCCACAACAATCGGTGATCTATCACTCGGGGTACTTGGATTGACAAAGTACCGTAGGGTTCTAGGTGGTAGTGTCACGGGTTCTCCTTCCGCCATTTGTTGTTCTAGTACTTCCTTTAGTTTTATTTGCTTTTTGTGAAAAGTTCTTTCAGGTTTCGAATCAAATTCTTCAAGGAATATACGGGTTCTTTTAATATACGCCAAGAATAGCTAATGAAGTATTAAAAGACAAAATCCTAGGAAGGGATGTTAAATAAGAATTATATTAATAAACAAGGAAAAATGTAAGTGATTAAAAGCAACTAGTGCTGCACCTATGCCTTAAACGCACGAACAAAAAACTTTGACATATCGCAAAAATTAAATCAAAGGAGTTACTATAACTATAAAGGTTAATTTTGATTTTTTTTTTAAATAAAAGGTATTTAGCAAATATATATAATTGCATTAATAATAAAAATTACAATTTTTTTTGAAGATACTTCATCCTCTCACTAATCTTTTCCCTTGTCACATGTCATCCAAATAAATTGACCACAACATAGATGCTTTGAGACAAATTTAATCTCCAATAAGATAGTTATTGTTCAAAAATATGTCTTACTCTTTCTACAAGACTATGGTTGTTGGTTGCCTGGCCTCTTCTTGCTCGTATATGTGTAGTATACCTTGGTATTGATGTTGGAGATCGATGCTTACCCTGCTTTCCAACTGACTTAGTGCAACCCGGAGTTTGATTTTGATCTCCCTTTTGTTGAATATCATTGCTATGCCTCAAGACATTATAAACTTGTATCATTTAAGAACATCAATAAGAAAAATCAAATCAAAATTTAATTAAAATATATATATATAAAAACGTGTAGTAGTAAGTTTCTACCTGATGTTCTCTTTTTATTTTCTTTGAGCCTAGATCCTTGTTAGATGTTTCTTCTCGACTAATAGCACTATCACAGTACTCAGCTTCATCAGACTCGTTGCCAAAAACACCAGCTCCTTGCTTTCCTTCATTTGCCCCACATTCAACAGTCATGAAAAGATCTTTGGACCCGCCATGTTCATCTCATTCTTCTCACACTGCCCTTCAGATAAAGATTTTGACCCATTAAAAACATGGATGGAGAAGAGCACGAGGAACACTAGATTGAATTGCTTGAAGAAACCATCCCATGGATGTATTTGTAAGATTATGGTAAGAAAAGTGGTCAGAAAAGGGCGAGTCAGAGGACAAATAGGATGAATTGTTGAAGTTTATATGCTCCTCATTTTGGTTTTCAGGTTCGAATTCATCCATCCTTGCTTGATTGGCCAATGGCCAATTTTCTGACAACCAAATACCCCTTTATCCCTAATTATCTTGAGGAGTACATCATTAAGCTTCATATTTGAACACTATATCCAAATCTGTGCCACAAAGAATGACAGGCTACAGAGCTTCATGTGAGGATTCCTTTCGTGTTTTTAGGATGTAACCATAAGATCTCCAAATTTATCAACAACAAATTCAGTTCCACGTCTGAACATATCCTTCAAATCTGAGAACAGTAGTGCTTAGCATGCATATGTAAAAAGAAAATTAGTAATCCATCTGTTCCAAATTGAATTACCATTTTTATCTTAAAATGAATGAACTTTGAAACATTTCTATCTAAAGACTTTGTCACTAAATTATTTTTAAAAAAAATTAAATTCATAATTTTGCATAACTAAAATATCGAAAGTGGATAGCAAGAATGTTTATGATTTTTTTCTATTAAAAATGAACATTTTCAAAATGGACATTCATTTTGGGACGGAGAGATATGAAACAATGATTATCCATGGTCAAAGCGAACTAATCCTTTGATCCCCTTCTAGAATAAAAATATACAACTCATTATATAGAACACTTGCATAGTTTCCCAAACGAATAATGCTACTAGTCTGCTCTAATCTTCACTCACTATCATCAAGCAACTGGTAGTTTAGTATCACCTAGTATCGTTCTAGCTATGAAGTTGTGATAATACTTTCTCCTTTCCAAGAGAGGACTTAAAATTGCATTCTTCACGTGAGCGCTTAGAATAGTAGTAAAAAATACTTTATAATTGATGTTAAGGGTATCATAGTTTGATCACTTCATCTCTTCAAACTAAGTACCCCATTAGCAATGGCAGTGTCAGTCACATGACATAGATGCTTTCCAAGAATAATCTTCTGGTAGTAGAAGAAAAGGGGTGTCAATCACAAGTGCTGAATTAGATCTCATGAAAATGGCAATGAGAATTGTAATAACTCTGGACCACTAAAATCATATGCAAGTTTGTCAATTTACAGTAGTGTTAGCACCAAGTGCATCAATTTTCAGGTGCTAAATTTGTAGCGGATAAAAATACATCCAAAAATGTTGAATATAAGTATAAAGCTATGAATGTGGAAGATTCAAGTATGACTAAATTCAAAATTGAAGTAGGAAAAATAATAGAAGTGAGCATTTATACATTACCTAGAGATATTATCTAGAGGATTAAGGGCACTGAATTAGACCCCGCAAGCATAATTATACAATCAAAGATTCAATGTCCCAATAAATTTTCAAATACGAATGACAAAATGAAAATAACAATCAGGAAAAAAACATCCAGAAGAATTCAAACCTGAATAACCTAGAGAACTTCTTACCCGAATTAAATTAAAGAGCCCTAAAAAATTAAAACTAAAATTGAATTAAAGAACACTAAAAGAATTCAAATCCTTTAATTAAACATGAAATGGAAACATACCGGGTATGAGATGCCAACGGTGATGTGGCACATCAAGATGGGGAAAATGGCAAGGAATGGACTTAGTTATTTCTTAGCTTCCTTTTTGCTGTTTGAAAGTTTTACCTTATTCAGAAGCCTCATATACTGTCTTATTCTTCAAATTGATTTAACTCCTGTGGAAATGGTTTATTGGGAAACCCTAGAGAAAAAGTGATCGAATGTTGAGAGTATTGACTTCACTTAAGAGAGAGAGAGTGAGAGAGAGATAGAGAGAGAGAGAGTTTGTATTGAGAATAGAATGGATGCTTTATTTGGGGGAGATTGACAAAGAGATTGTAAAATAGTTGTAGCCATGGTAGAAGAGAGAAGAAAGAGAGTACGGCGGCAACCACGAAAGAAGAGTGAGAGAGAGAGAGAGAGGCGGCACCAACCATTGAAGAAGGCGAAGAAGGAGTTTGGGTTTTTGGCTGTGATGTTGGAGAGGAGTTCGAGAAGAAGAGTATACTCCTTATTAAGGGGAAATGGGGGGTGTACTGATATGTTTTGCACTTTAACCTTTATTTTGTTATAGATTACTAAAATAGTAAACCGTTGTACCCGACAACGGCGCTAAAAACTTGTTATGCCAAAACCTATCGGCTTAGTTTATTATCAACAAGTGCACGGTGTGATGTATTAAATATAAAGGCAAATGTGGGTCAATCCTACGAGGACAATGTCACTATTAATTAATACTTGCTTTCAAATAGAAACTATAAATAAAAATGGATTGGGGGAGAAAATTATATTGTTGATTATGTAGAAATTAATGCAAACTACTATTATTAAATTGAACTCTTTATAAATGAAGGAATTTATCGGGATTGGGATTTAAACAACATGTATCTATCAACAATTGATCAGATTTTATCAAAAAACAAGGATGGTGTGCTAGTCGTGCTATCTTTTCATGATCAAGGCCTAATACACGTATTTTAAAACTAACACGGCATTTCTGTCGATGGTTTTGTACATTAATCAGAATCCATTAATTCAATGTTAAATCAACTTATTTTCCAATAAATTATCATCCCTAGGGAATTAATCTATTCTCGTGATTAATAGTTCTTAATTTAATTAATATGGTTCCGTTAATCAAGATTGACGCCTAAACCCATCTCTTGATTAACTAAAATCATATAAATATGGATGTCTCCAAAATATATGCAATAAAAGTGATATAAAGTGTTGGTGTTATGCCCTACGTGTATAGTTACTTTGACTCATAACTAATACCGTTATCTAATCATCTTTACCATTTATAATAGAGAATGCTTATCTTGAGTATTATATGTTTTACATGTTTATTATAATATTTTGTGTTCCTAGTTATTGTGAATAACTAGTATAAGTTGGTAATTGATAATCAAAGAGATGATTATATGCATGGGGATGCACATTACACTTATGGGTACTTGTTAGAGAACAAGGTACTGGACTGACCCATCAATGAGATTTATGACATGGTCCTTGGTCATATATGTCATGATTAAATCTCATGATAGTCGTGTCATTAGAATCCTTAGTACCTGAGATTATTATCGTCTTCCACATGATAAATGTTGTGTTTGATGTAGTCTAACACTATCTTTAACAGGATAGCAATAAGGGCTATGTTGGCACGACTGGATTCTTGTAGGGAAGAATGATAAGTCAAGATGGATTTGTCCCTCGTAATGAGAGATGTCTTCTTGAGCCCCTCGATAAATAGTGTTGATGAATTGTGTGGTCACACTCAATAAATTTGATAGAGATCAAATGCACTTGGATTATCAACTTATTCGGAGTCGAGAAAGCATTTAACAATATAAGTTGATGTGGACCATGACTTATGTTTAATATGACATCGTGTGACAAAGGAATTGTGGCAATGATCTATCAAGGAATCAAGCTTTGATGTTATATTAATTGGGTGGATATAATGGCTTGCTAAAAACCACTTATGTCTTGTGAGGATCGATGTTTCGACTCACTTCCAACATAAATATAATTCCTAAAGGGTCACACACAAAGAACAGATTAAAAAATGGCTCAAATCTGGAAAAAAGAATCTGGAGCAGTTGCACAGCCGTGCAGACTAAAGGACACGCCCGTGCAAAGGGTTTGCACAGGCGTGCATTGTAATCTACACGCCCAAGCCAGAAGCCTGGATCGGCCGTGCAAGTTTGTGGACACACCCGTGCAAGAGGTTGCATGGCCGTGCAAACTTAAGTGCACGGCCGTGCATAGGGCAGATCAGCAGATCCGTTTTTGGCTTGGATTAAGGTTCTTCTCCCTAAAGGTTAGGGATATTTATAAAGTATAAATAGCCCCCTTCTCCTCAGCCAAGACACACGAATTTTAGGGCTTGAGAAACATAAATCTCTTGATTTTGATTATGAATCAAAGATCAAAACACCCTAGATTCAATTCCATATTAGCCATAGATTGTTGAAAAGGGTTTCAACAATCGGGGATCATCTAACAATCCAACAAGATTCGATCTTGGTTCGTTCGCATGTGGATTACCGATAGAGGGTGATTGCTTTATCTCCTAAAGCTTGAAGGCCTAGCATTATTGATTCATCACAAGGAAGAACAAGAAAGAAAATCAAAGTCTCATCTACGACACAAGGTGAATTACAAATCGTGTACTAAAGAAAACTCGCAACAAAGGTTAGTAAATCTATATTCATCGTTTTAATCTATTCATATTAGACGGATTCATGGCTAGGGTTTTGTGATTTATTCCAAGTCTTCCGCTGCGTATCTAACCCCAAAATCTAATAGTGGTATCAGAGCCGCATTTAATCATGATTAGGTTAAATTGGCATGCTAGATATAATTGGATTATATGCTTTAACATGCTATATGATATAGATTGATGATTTTATATGTATTGTTTTATGAAAACAATTATATGCGATATATCATGTTTATGTACACACAAGTTTCATATACAACCATGTGATGTTTGTTGCTATATGGAAAAACCTTCTTAAATGTTTAAGTTTCGTGCCACCCCTTGATTAGAACACTTGTGAAATATTCGGGTATTTTGATGTAGTTTCGACTCAGTTGGGTGCATCATTATATCTTAATATAGATAAAGATGAGATAACGGTTGATGTCGTTTCAACTCAGTTGGGTGCATAATTCTTTGCATCTCATACGTTTAAAAAGGTTAAACTTAATTCGTGCTTTCAAAAGAGTTTTGACCCAAGGCATTGAACATACGCCCCGTTCGCATGCAAATGCATGGGAAGTTTGAAAATGATTTTTTATAAAATGAGACGAAACATACGAGCGCAATTTAGAAAAAACAAGAGAGTCGCCACTCCATTTTTTTAAGAAGGAAAACTTTGAAAAACCTTTTAAAGAGAAAGATGGGTTCGGGGGTCAGGTTACATTTTGGGAAGAACGAGAAGTTCACCCAAAATGCCTCATAACGAGTCTTTCTACTCTAACACCCATTATATTCAACAAGTGTGTGCCATGTGTGAGAAAAAAGATGGTAAATGCCTTTTTATTAATCAGATGAGGTAAATACATCTTGTGAACCACTTTGAGCGGGGGGCCACATCCCGAGTACAAGATTTAGGAAACAGATTACAACTGAAAGGTAACCTTTGCAAGTGGCTAAGTGTGTCGCGGGACACAGATAGCCATCTGCAGAGGTTTTACAAACTTTGCTTGCAGAAGAAATAAGGCAACATTAAGATCAAATAATACCATACATGCATCTCAGAGACCACAGAGATCAATAATCAAGAGAGTATGGATATGAGTGATCCATACTCATCTTGGTGAACAAGCAAAATACAACAAAATGACTCAATAGCATGCAATAAACTTGAAAATGATGAATGATTCACAGAACCTGGGACTAGAACAGAGATTTTACAATCAAAACTCTACATTAATCATCAAATTAGGCATACAGATGAATGAATAAGAAAGGAAAAGAGAGAGAAGGAGAGAGAAAGAGTGTCACCTTTGTAGACCACAATTCCTATACCAAGATAGGTATAGAAATCTTCAAATATCAGCTCCAGAACCAATATCAAACTCAGATCGAATTAGATATAGATGGCTCCATGTGTGTGATGTAGAGAATTGTGTGTGTGAGAGAGAATTGTGTGTGAGAGAGAGAGGAATTGTGTGTGTTTGATAAACTACTGTGTATCTGGGCACATTTTTGCAGAGTAACTCTAAGATGTTGAAATGGATCCAGAAATGGGAGGAGGAGGCTCTATTTTATAGGCACCTGGGAATGGCATACACTGTTGCACGATATTATATGTTCATTTTCCAATGGCACGCTATGTCGCACGACTTTGCCTGTCAACCTGGCAAAGTATGTCGCATTACATAAGTAGCCACAACTGCTTTTTGGCGCCAAATAACTGCCCAGGGACTTTCTTAAGTAATTCCCTATAGGTCCAAATGCCTGGATTAATGTCCTATAGGTACTATCTTAGTAAGGAACTTACAGAAAGTTATCGAAAGTCTCGGAATAAAATATAAATGTACCAAAATGCCCCTAGTGCACTTTTATTATATAAAAGGCACTGTACTGTTCGCGAGTTGGATTGGGGTACTCACAGTAGCCCCTCGGCAACGTCACTTATGGAAGAAGTGGGGTTGTCGACAAGAAAGGATCCCAAGCCTAACGAGCGGCTGGTGGGAAAAAAGAAAGAAAGACCAAAGTGGTCAAATGGCTGGACCTTTTGAGAAAGGATTCCTACGTATCCCTAAGAGGTAATCAAGTCGGGTCGTAGTTCAAGCAAGTGAGGACGTGCGGTGTCTCAAACCAAAGTGGTATAGATGACTATTATGGGGAAGTCGCCCGAAAGTTTGACTATTATGGGGAAGTCACCCAAAAGTTTGACTATTATGGAGAAGTCGCCTGAAAGTTTGACAATTATGGGAATGTCATCCGGAAATTTGACTATTATGGGGAAGTCGCCTGAATTTTTTTGACTATTATGGAGAGGTCGCCCGAAATTTGACTATTATGGGAAAGTCACCCGAGAGTTGACTATTATGGGGAAGTCGCCCGGAAGATTGACTATTATGGGGAAGCCACCCGGGATTGACTATTATGGGGAAGTCGCTCGAAATATTGACTATTAAGAAATAGACAGGCAAAATGGTAAAACAGGCCATAGGGGCAAAATCGAAAATTGCATGTATATGATAATGAAAAAGTTGCATGGATTGTACTAAGAATTATGATGATGAATGCAAATTTACACTATTTGAATCAAACTAATTTTTTTAAAAAAGTGAGACGGACACAAAAGAACAATAAACAGCTTTGTAAATAAAATGGGATGGACCCGAAGCGAGTATGATTGATTTTGTAAAGAAAACAGACCCAAAGAACTAACGATGATTTTTTCAAAAAAGGTGGAACGGACCCAATGAAAATATTGATGATTTTTGTGAAAAGGGTGAGATAGACCCAAAGAAAAATAACAATGATTTTTTTTTTGTGTGAAAAAGTGGGACAGGCCCGAAGAGAATAATAATGATGTTTTGGGAAAAAGTGGGACATATACGAAGATAATATCGATGATTTTTGTGAAAAAAGTGGTACAGACCCGAAGAGAATAACAATGATTTTTTCTTTGTAACCATAATATGATTTCAAGAACATAATGATTTGTAATTGACTGAGATATGTTTTTAATACCTGTGCTGTGCTTACCTGTAGGGATTGCGCATGAGAGAATCACCTGAGGTGATTGGCCGTCTTTGGAAGAGCTTGCCGGGTAGTGCAGATGTGTCACATTCGCCCAAGGGCATGGTTTGTGCGGCTAGGTTTGGCCAGTTCTTTGAGATGATAATGAGAGTGATGATGATGAGACTGATCCAGCCGATCCTTATAAGCTTGATTCCACTGTTGTTGATGAGGCTGATGAGTATTATTGCGTGGAGACTGATACATATCAGGGTCATTCAGATGATCCGGATGAGTTCGAGGAGGATGAGGATGATGAGGATGAGGAGGGTGATGATGGTGATGAGGAGGAGGAGGAGGAGGAGGTGGAGTCAGAGTAGTCCCCATGATTATATTGTGACCATTTGATTATTGTACCTTGTGGCTTGACTATCGCACTTTAGACACTTTATTTTTATTATGCACATCTTTGTACGAATTTTAACTTTTATTTATGTATTGTTAGCTTTATTACACGAGTCCATCTATTTTGAAAATGAAAATGAGATGATGATTGTATGGGGTGATTGGTTTATGGATTTGAAAATGAGATGATGATTGTATGGGATGATTGGTTTGTATATGTATGTATGATGTGTGGCCAAGTGAACCCTCTCCCATGCGTTTGAGAAGTGTATGGGTGATGGTGTAGCGTCGTGAGGAAAAAGAAGGAATAATGATTTTATCTTTCCTTTTCATTTTTGAGTCGCTACCTATATTATTCGGTTGGAGAAAATAGGAAAACCATTTTGAAAAAGATTTGGGTTCGGGGCTTAGGTTATGAAATGGGTAGGTCAAGGAGCATCCATTTCACCCAATCCGGAGATCGGTCTTGCTAAAGAAAAGAGAGGTTTTCAAAAGAAGGGAAAAACGATTTTTTAATATTATAAACAAAGGTCCATTTAACAGGATTAAACAGAATGTAGGATCGATTGCTTCAAGACCGTCTCCATGATTTGGAGAGGCTCTAGGCCGATCCTAGATTCTATGGACTTATACCACTCTAACAATCAATTAGAAAGGGATTTAGGAATTACCTTGCGTGAGGTGATTTGGGCAGAGTTTCGACTCAATTTTAGAGTCGTCTCTTGACACGGACAGAGCTTCGCCTCGGTCCTTGACTTGGAGCTTGATGCTTGTTTATCAACAAGGTCGACAAACAAACTATGAGGTGAGTTTTTAGGGTGATTTTGTAGGATTCTTTCAAGGAGAGAAACCAACAAAATGTGTGTGTTGTGAAAATTCTTGGACCTCTTGAACCTTGGAAGTCACCAAGTATTTATAGGGGTTGGGGAAGTGTTGAAGATGAGATCAAACACTTCAAGATGGTTCCAGACTCCCAATTCTATTGGTTGGCCGGAGAGATAAAGTTTTATCCCGAAAAGAGGTTGAAATCGACGAGGGAACTGTCGTCTGCAATCTGTAGAGGGGGGATATCTCGCGCGAGACACGCTATCTCGCGGCGAGATATTTCTCCTGTGGACAGTTTTGTCCTTTCCTCGCTATCTCGTATGCAGTTTAGTCCCAAACTAACGGTTGTTAGTCAAAACTTAACGAAACATGACGAAATGGTGGATTTCTACTTCTTGACTCAAAGCGAGACTTAGAGTGGTATAAGTATGTTCCGATGTGTTCAGAATGGGGTGTCTACAGAGCCCCTCGGCGACATGTCTTATGAAAGAAGTCATGTCGACGATAGAAAAGACATCATTCTGAACATCGGGATGGTCGGGCCGCACGGCTTCCTACGTATCTCTATCGGAGAATCAGACCATGACGTAGTTCGACTCCAAAACACGAAAAGGCTGCTTTAGGTATTTTGAAAATCATTTGAAAATCGTGGAGATTTTGTTTTTGAAAAGGTAAATTCATACTGAGGAATCAAATCAAGACCCAATTCAGAATATACACCTTTGTCCGAAGATTCGCCCGTGCCTGGGGCTCCGAACCTGCGGGAACTATGTTAGAAAACAAAGGCTTACCTGTCCGGTCCTCTGAGTCCTGTTGGTTTTGTGACGATTCGCCTTTCTGGGCTCCGAATCGGGCTTTTTGTCGTGGAGGATGACGATTCACCTGTTTGGGCGTTGAATCGGGCTTTTCTGATGACGATCCACCTGTTTGGGCGTTGGACCGGACTTTTTGGTTTGACGATCCACCTATTTGGGCGTTGGACCGAGCTTTTCTGATAACGATCCACCTGTCTGGGCGTTGGATCGGGCTTTTGGTTCGACGATCCACCTGTCTGGGCGTTGGACCGAGCTTTTCTGATAACGATCCACCTGTCTGGACGTTGGATCGGGCTTTTTCTTTGATGATTCACCTTTCTGGGCTCTGAATCATGTGGATTGAGTTGATCTTTGGACCACTCGGTTCTCGGGCGACTGGTGCCGTACCGGGCGATCGTGCGCATGTTACGTTTGGCTCGTTCCGTGACTTGCGGTGCCGGTTTTTCCACGTTTCCCTGCTAATTTATCATTTCCGAGGGCAAATGTGTCAAAATTTTGAATTTTGACGTTGCGTAGACGCTTATTGTCGAGGACAATTTGGTCATTTTCCAGAAGGTATATCTCGCGGCGAGATATGATATACCGCGCGAGACTTGTACTGTCGGGGCATATAAACAGCAGCTCTTGCTCATTTTGAAAACATCCTTCTCAAAATTTCTCTCCCTAGCTCGAGCCAAGGTCCTTTTCTCCGTGATTTTTCGTGGATTTGCTTGGTATCTCTCCCTCCCAATCACTTTCCAATCCTTTTTCCCTCCATAATCCATGGCTCAAGAACAAAAGAATCCGATTTTGGGGAGCTATTTGCTAGGGAAGGATTACCCTCGCGATGATCTCACCTTCGATAGGCACGCATACATCTCTACCGCTGTTCGGGAGGGCTTGGTAAGAACTTCTTCTTCACCTCTTGATTCTTGCATTGCATTGAGTTTGAATTCCCTTTCCCTTGAATTCAAAATTTTATCAAAGGCTTTTGTTCTTGTTCATGCCTAGAACTAGGTTCCTCTTGCATGCGTTGATTTTGTGCATTTATTTGGATGATTGTCGTTGCATTGCGTGTGTATGAGCCTCCTACATATCATGGATTGTAGGAGAGGTTGATTCGGATCCCGAATGACATTCTTGGGCAAGCTTTTCTTGTACGTACGCCAAGTGTTTGATGAAATGCCCCAATGAAAAATTTCTTCTATTTCATTGACTTTTTGACATGGAATGATTTCTAATATTGCCCTCTCTATTTTTCTTCTGTTTTGCAGTCGTATAAGTCAACGAAGAATTGCCGAGGAAGCCCGAAAATGGCTAAGGAGGTGTGGGACAAGATTAAGGACCTTGATGGCGTTCGGGATAGGGTGGCCCAAACGGGTCTTCTGACTTTTGTTGACAATCTCCGGGGAATAAGGCGGACTCCCCAAGTTCTCCAGGCTATTCGGGAGAGGTGGTGGGACACTACCCACACCGTTCATTTGCGCTTCGGGGAAGCAACGATGACTTCGACTGATTTTCTGGCTATCACGGGGTTAGAGTTCATTGGCGATCCCCTGCCGAAGTTTTCGGGTTATAAGCCTGCGAGTCCAGCTGCGTGGAGGCAGTTGATTGGTTTCCCCCCTAACAAGGTCAAGGGGTTTGCTGCTGAGTTGACACCCCTCCGGCGTCAGATTGAGGAGTATGCTGAGAAGCCAAATGCAGCCACTGATCGACTGGTGAGGGGTGCCCTCTGGTATATTCTTTCTGAGACCATTTTTGTGAACCATTCTTCTACGACCCGTCTTTCTCTGTTACGTTTGTTGGTAAACATGGATGAGGTGAGCGGATATGATTGGGGCTCCGCGGGGCTGGCCTACTGCTACCACGCCATGGATGAGGCGTGTAGGAACACCAAGGATTCCCTGTCAGGGTATTCTTATGCCTGGGAGGTATGCCTTTTAATTCTGTTTCTGCTCTTTGTCTGTATGCTCTGTCTGTGTTCCCTTACTGAATCTGTTCTGTTTTCTTGTGCAGATATGGGGCTACACTGTCCTTGGGCTGTACAAGTTTGAGTTGGAGAGTCGGACGCCTTTGTTCCCGGATATCAGGAGGTGGAGCCACCCAAATCGGACCGTTGATGAGGAGGAGGACCAGGATTGGACCCTGACGGTGGCGGAGGCGCGGGCTATGTTGGATACCTTCGAGTATGAGAGGCTGGGCCTATATCCTTGGACCCTGTTGGAGCGAGAGGTGCATCGTGCTTGGGATGCTACCGGGATGCAGAGGATGCTGGCATCTTTGGAGGGAGATACCATGTATCTTGGTGAGCGGGTCTTCCCACAGCATGGCCGGGGTAGACTAACATACAGGGTGCCAGCAGATCCGCCGAGGGTGATGTATCCCACCCACTCTATTCCGGAGGACGATTATGCTAGTCTTTTGGTGGGTGATGCGGCGAAGGCTTGCGTGATCCCCGGGGCTTCTTATGCGGAGTTTCTGCCTCGGCTGATGGGTCCCCTCCTGGTGGGGGATAGGCGATCACATGCTCGTGGCTCCGCCTCTGCTTCTGCTTCAGGTTCCTCAGCCCCTAGCACTTCCTCCCAGGCTACAGGTTCTCTGCCTTTTGCCCCAGACTACGGCCCTTTGAGCTACACGTACATGATGGGGAGCATGCCAATGGTGGGACACATCCCGTCTCCTGATCAGATCCCCGAGGGTTACCGCCTCCCGGCTGATGTCTCTTCGGTATGTTTCTGTTCGTATTATATCTCGTATTCGTCCATATAAGTGTATATGTCCGACTTCTTCTGAGCATTTTCTTTTCCTTTTGTTGTCAGGTCACTCTTGTAAGTACCCCAATCTGGATCACCCCCTTTCAAGCACACGGGAAACACCGCAGACTCATCCACGTAGTCTCAGAGACCTCTCTCACTCAAAACCCTCTCAAAACCCTCTCAAAACCCTCTCAAACCCCCAACCAAACCAAGGGAGGAGCCTTCCTGGGATAAAAGGGACAAAAGGACCTTTTGGGAATTTTCAGGAAATCAGAAAAGCAATTAAGGTCCGTACGGACCTCTTTGTGTCAATGATTACTAAATCCCCTTAAAGTCCACAATATTCCCTCAAATCCCGGAAGAAATGATTACTCCCCTGCAGAGTTGGTCCGTACGGACCTCTTTGCATGCAAGATGGTCCGTACGGACCTTATTGCTCAGGGGACACCATCATTCCGAGATATTCACCATCATTGCGGATTCCCTCAAATCGAGGAAATCCAAAATTCTGGATAACCAAGAAGGTCCGGACGGACCTCTTTGCTCCGAAATTTTTACTATAAATAGAGGGCTCCCCCTCCTAATTTTGACACACCTCCCTCTTCTCCCTTCCTCCCTTAGCCTTCTGGCTCCCCTCTAAGACCTCTCGAGGCACTCCCGGCCCCTTTCGGATCCTTCCGAGGCCTTCCGAGCTCCCTTGTGGTGCTCCGAAGCCTCCCGAGCGCTCCCGAGACGCTCCCGCGCTGCCCCGAGGCACTCTCGAGGTACTCTGAGGCCCCTCGTGGTACTCAGAGGCCTTGCACAGTCTTTCCCACGGTGTCCGGCTCTTTCCGAGTCAAACCGACGATCCCAAACCACGCCGAAACTCCGCCCGAGTGACTCACTGCCACCACAACGCACGCCGAACCTCTCGCCCGAGTGATCCCGACGATCCCCACGCACGCCGAACCTGCGCCCGAACGCAGCCTACAACCTCAACTCACGCCGAAACTCTGTCCGCGGACAACCGGCATCTCCCGAAGCAATCCCGATCCGTACCGGAACGCTACTCCGACCTCAAACACCATTCCCCAGCGGAAGACAGACGCGAACCAACATTGGTAAGGCTTCCTTCCATTACTATTTCAATACATTTTCATACATAGCATACAATGTAGACATCCGATACAGCATGCATTTTTAAAAGCACACACACACACACACAACATTTAAAGGATATTAGGGGTATCCGAAAGACTCGTTTTACGAGGCTACTCGGGTGAGCTCTAATATTCTAATATTCTCTTCCCGGGGAGTCATCTGACCTCCGAACTCAAAATCTCATCACACAAAAAACAGTTTAAAATTATCTTTAAACTGATGCCCTTTTTCAATGTTTTGGGCTTAATAAAAACGGCGTGGCGACTCTACAAATGCGAAAACAAACGGCGAGACACCTCCAACCTGAAAACGCTGCAAAGCGGCGAAAGATGCCAGATGCCGGGGCCGCGAGGCCTGCTCGGATCCGGGTAATTTCAGTTGGCGACTCCGCTGGGGAAATTTTGTTTTAAAAACTTTTAAACAAAACAAAAGATTTTTAAAACGATGATGAGGGTCAAACTTTCATTTTACCCCTTCCTTTAACTGTTGTGTGTGTGTGCACGTGCTTTACTTTTTATTTACAAAAAAAAAATAAAAATACAAAAAAAAAATGCATCAATATACATTTGTTTACATACATTTAAAATTTTTCAAAAAACTTCTGTTTTACTCAGAAAAAGAATTTTAGTGACCGCACACTACGCGCCTTCTTTGCCTCGGTTACACCGCACTCTACTCCCTGCTTGCCTCGGTTACACACCGCACGCTCTGCCTTGCTTTGCCTCGGATACAGCTGCTTCTGGCCCTTAACCGGAGTGGTCTCGGTTGCGATCCGTTTGGTCTTCCTAGGCCTCTTGGGCGCGCACGGGATCATTCCAAACATCCCATCCTAGCTGCGTCAACCCACACGTTTGAGTCTTGAGTCACACTCTGTCCGGACTCGGTTGGTTTTTACCCGATCCGTGTCATACGGCTGGATACATATACCATGCCGGCCATTTTCGAGTCAAGGCTTGGAACTCAAGATCCCTTGCGCAAGCAAAGCGATGAAAGGTCATGCTAAAATCTTGACCTGATCTTGATTTCGAAGCTACACCCAGGACGATGTTCCGTCCCGGATATACATCCATGCTCACATGACACCATGTCATCACGCCTTGATACGTCGGCCATGACAATATGACCCGGCCAACGCCTAACGTCACGGATCCCTTGCGCAAGCAAGAAAGAGAAGGTCATGCCGAACTCTTGACGATCTTGACTTAGTGGCCGGCTCGGTTCACTATTCACATGGCTAACGCATCAAAACGAACATGACAGGCTCGGTCCTTAGGTTCGATTTTCTTTTAGGCCGGTGGAAACCGCTTGCACTATAGGACCCTCGCACAGGGCATCCCACCCCGGGATGTCGAAATACGGGTGCAAAACGAGGGGCTTATAGCCGCACGAGATGGTCTCCCATCGACCCGGGATCTAGCATAGTTGCGAAAACAAGAGCAATCTTTTCCAACCTACCTAGGATTCTGAGAAAACATGTTTTAAGTAAATTAAAACAACAAAAAAAAATCAGAAAAAAAAAGAAACGGAAACCGCATGCCACGTGAGTTTTCCCCCTTTTACCCCGTTAGGCCACTCCTGTGTCTAAACCTTGCCCATCACCCTCCAGTGAACCGAGAGTGGTTGAGAATACACAGGAAGCCGCCTTTTCGCATCGAAGTCACAGGGTCCGATAGCCCTTCCGGTTCAACGGTCCGCACCGTCCGATACTCCCCATGACGGGATCAACGAGATAACGGTGAGGGAAACGGAACCCCGCCACTAAGGAATCTCCAGACAATGGAGGAGGTGCTGCGAGCCTTCGAAACCATCAAGAAGCGCCAAGAAGAACAAAGCAAGCCTGGATCGTCGAAACCTTGCGTCTTCGAGAACAGATTGCGGTTCCCCAACCCGACGGAACCTTTGTTCTCATGAGGACGAAGATATACCGGCTCCCCGGTTTCTCAAAGCTATCGCGGAGTCCCGCCTCCGCCAAGCTACGAGATCCCAACAACGCAGCGGCTCTCGCTCAAAGCTCCCCTTAGGCGTCGGTCAAGCGGCTCAGACATGCCCGCCTCGGCACGGTCGGTTTCCGGCTACGCACATCAAGCTCGGTACCAACGGCACACATACGTGCTCGCTCCGCGAGATCCCAATGCATCTCGGTATCCCCCAGGCTTCAATCCTTTGCCTCTATACGAGCCTCGCAACCACCATCAAAAGTCCCCATTCTTACCAGGACGGGCATCCCGAGCGGATATCCCGACATCTCCGGTTGCCACTGCTAGTACGCCAATTGGGGCTAACGAATCGTTTCCCCAGTTCCCAAACACAACCCTTAGCGGACCTAGCAATCACGCCCTCAACTTCAACACCCCAGGGTATGGGTTGGTATACACTCAACTACCTCCCCAAGACTCCCGAATGGCGATCCCATCAGCCAATCCACCTCCATCTTCGGTTTCCGTCCCTGAAAATGGAAACCCTCCTCAACCTACCGATCCTCACATGGCTTGGTTGATCGAACAGATGAAAGACATGCAAGGCAAGATAGCTAGTTCTCGGAAGGACTCCCTCCTGCCTACTGATCCGAACAAAGTGGTCCCCCTCCCTCCAAAGTTCAGGATGCCGGAAATGGAAAAGTTTGACGGAACAGAATGCCCAAAAACCCACATCGACACCTACGTCCTGGGTATGAGAGCCAAAGGGGCAACCCCTCAACAGATGGCAGATCATTTTCAGCATTCCCTCAAATCCACAAAGACTAAGGTGGTTCCTCAACGTGAAGGCGAAAAACCGCTCCACGTGGGATCAGATCAGTGAAATCTTCCTGGAGAAGTACCGCGCCAATCTTGAATGGGAAACAAACCGCCATGACCTGCAAGCCACCGAACAAAAGGATGACGAACCAGTGGGCGAATTCTACAAAAGATGGAACTGGAAGCTAAGCGAGATAATGGATCCACTTTCCAAAGAAGAGCAGATGGACATCTTCCATTCCTGCCTCAAGCCATCTTTGAGAACCTTGATCAGCCACCATTTCTACCCGGATCTCCGTGCCATGGTCAACGCTGGGACAAAGTTTGAAAAGACTCTGAGTCTTCAAAAGGCAACAGCAACCCCTGCCTCATCTTACCGCTATCGAACAAACACAGCAACTTCAACTCCTGCCCCGACCAAAGGAAAGGAAGCGGCCGGAACGATAGTGCACTACATTCGGAACGGAGCTCGGGTAAACCGCGATCAAAGCGGCCCCAAAGAATAACAACCCCCTCGCTTCCCACAGTTCCGGCATTTAGATAACAGGAAATGCCCTTGGGTCAAGTATTTGAGGCTTTGGTGAGGCGAAATCTTCTCAAACCACTCGAGAATTTCCAACCGAAGACTCTCAAGCCCAACATGGATATGAGCAAACACTTTGCGCCTTCCACAACTACCCCGGCCACACCACCGACAATTGCTTCGTACTCAAGCGAGGTGGTCCGGGGGCTCATTGAGGAGGGAAAATTGGAACGCCCTCGTGGTCCCAATACCATCGGAAATCCATTCCCCCGGAACGACAGGTAAACTCAATAGCCTTTGACGAAACTCCAAGCGAGAGCGGACCCCCTGCAATTTCCGACACCGTCGGCATGCCGTCCCGCTACGACGGAGCGTGAAACCGTAGTCAAGAGATCTCGTGACCGGGAATTCCGACAAGAACGCCCAAGGGCACTGTCTCCTTACGATCTTTGCCCCGGCCAAGGCATACAAATGGATGGATCGAACGTTCCCCGAGAAGGGGCGGAGTCAAACGGTAGCACGGGAAGCGGTTTAGCCTTCACGGGACGATGACTTGCCAATATGTGAGAATCGGCACAACGAAGCCCTCCTCATCCTCATAAAAATAGAGATGTTCTTCCTCCCGAACGTCTTGATTGATAACGGCTCCTTGATCGACATCATCGCTTTAAGCACATTGAAACGACTCCGCATCGACCGTTCTCGATAAGGCCTTCACCTCGGGTAATCCGAGCCTACGACTCCACTTTGCACGACCAATCGTAGGAGTCATCAATTTGAGGATCCAATTCGACGTACAAGCTGGAGTCGGTAGAGTTCCAAGTCGTGGAAATCAAACCAACCTTCTACGCTTTGTTGGGACGGCCTTGGATACATCGGATGAAAGCGGTATCATCTACTCTTCACCAATGCGTGAAATTCATCAATGCCAATGGAGCGATCGAAGTGATCCGCGGAAGCGGTGCAATGGCAAGTGCTTGGCCGGCAAGCTATGACCCGAGAAGAAGGTCCCGACATGACCGAATACTCTTCTCCAGATGATTCTCCTACCTGTCCCGCTACGAAGTGGATCCTTACATCCACGCTCTAAGCCGCGACGAGCTGGAAATCGAAGAACTTCGTATGGGTCGGGATGACAACTCTGACATATGCGACCGTGAAGAATGCTTGAGAGAGGATCAAGAGATGGATGCCCTAATGGAGATTGATCGAGGAGTAGACCCTTACTTCGCCGAAAACCCTCTTGCAAGCGGCTCATCACCGATCCCCGGTACAAGACAACCCTCTAGCCGACACTCTCGGATCTTACGGGGGCAGCCATCACGGCTTAGTTCAATTCAACATTCCGGTGTCCGACACGGATGAACAGGTGGCGCAACCTCCTCCAAGGCTTAATCGGGGAAGGAGATATAGCATGCCCGCTCGAATCGGACATTGTAAACGTTGTCCAAGCAAAGATCCCAGATAAAGGCGGATTCTATGAAAGTGATCAACATCAGCAAGAATCCACTCCGAATCAGCGAATGCTTCGCCCTCCTAGAAGTAGCCCTCGGCGACTTCTATCATTAAAAACCCCCAAGGACCGGTGGCAACACTAATGGAGGGACATCATCGGGGAGCAGCCAAAAACCTCCGCGATACAGTTTGAAATCGAACCGCATGCAAGCTACTTTCCGGGACTCATGCCAAGGGAAGATTGGCCACTGAACCAGGCACCACTCCCTCTGAGCTACGGCCATCCGAGAGTAATGAAGCCTGGTCCAATCCTCGTCGCCTATAGTTTAGCTTCGAGTCTTGTTGTCTGTCTATTCACATCTTTTGAGTCTTTTGACGGCTTTACGCCCGACGATTGTGAATCTTTGATCAACGATGTACAGTCTTCACGCTTTCAATAAAAGGTCCGACCTTCCTAAAAAAAAAAAATCATTTCATTGCATCTTTAACAAATGATGACATTAACTAATCAAAACAGTTAAATTCATCTATACAAAAGGCAAACACATTAATTAAATAAATGCATCAAGCAAACATTTAAGCATGTTGTCAAACGAGAGAAAAACCGGGCCCAAGCTGCCGAGAAGGTTTTAATCACAACGATTTGCAAGATTGCTGAAGAGCCAAAGAGACGCAAGTCCGACGCCGTTTCCAGCACACACCAGATTTTCCAATACCTCAAGAGCGGGGAAACCACCTTCATGAACAAGGAAGACCCACACACAGAAGGGGTCAAAACCAAGAGCATCATGGCCCTAAAACGCCTCGCCTCTCACTTCGTCATCCTCGGGGACATGCTATACAAGAAACGCTACCATGGGCCACTCCTACGCTGCGTCAGCCAAGAAGAAGCAGACAAGTTCATGAACGAAGTCCACAATGGGGCTTGCGGTCCCCACATGAACGCCAGAGCCCTGATGCAAATCATTCTCAGGATGGGCTACTATTGGATCTCCACGTGGAGGCGTATTGCATCCACTTTGTCCGAAGCCGCGACAAGTGCCAACGGTTCTCCAACCTCAATCATCTACCACCCCACGATCTCTAATGCATGACTACACCTTGGCCCTTTGCCACTGGGGAATTGACGCCATCGGGAAAATCGCTCCGCCAGGCAAAGCAACTGGTCACGAGTTCATCTTAGTAGCCATCGACTACTTCACCCAATGGGTCGAAGCCAAGTCCTACAAGGTGCTCACCTCCAAGAAGGTCGCACATTTCCTCAAAGAAAACATCATCTGCCGATACGGCATCCCAAATGAGGTCATATCGGACAACGACTCACACTTCGAAGGGGAATTCGACGAGGCTGTGGCTGAATTCAAGATCACACGTCACAAATCTTCTCCCTACCGGCCACAAACAAACGGCGCCGTGGAAGCGGCAAACAAAACCCTCGAACGGATCATCCGAAAAATGACCACCCGAGGACGAGATTGGCCGAGAAGCTGCACCTTGCACTTTGGGGCTACCGCACATCAGCCCGAATGCCCACGGAGAAACCCCATTTGCCACGACGTACGGGATGGAAGCAGTCCTTCCCATCGAGCTAGAAATTCCCTCACTCCGAGTGCCGCTGGAAAATGACATCAACGAAGTCGAATGGCTCCGAAGCCGACATGACGAATTGGCTCACGCTAGATGAGCGACGACTAAAGGCCATGGAACACGTCCGAGCCTATCAAAGCGAGGATGGCTAGAGCTTTCGACAAGAAAGTCAAATCCCGAGACATCGGGAAGGTGACCTTGTACTCAAAGAAAAGCCTCCCAGCTCGAACCAACCCACTGGGAAAATGGGAACCCACATGGATCGGCCCTTTCGTGGTACAAAAGATCTTCTCCGGAGGCGCCATGAAGCTAACAGACCTAGACGGCAATCCCTTCATGAATCCAGTCAACGGAAGCAAACTTCGCAGATACTTCGCCTAAAGAAGAGCAACCCTGCGCATCTCTTGGCACTCCGCACGCAAGCGTCGGAACTACGCAGACTGGGAGCCCTCTAGTCAGGGGAACGTAGGCAACCTTAATTGGTCCGGTCTAAAAATACACAAAAAAGTCAAAAGTTTGAATGTCAATCAAGACCTCCATCAAGCTACGCACTTTTCAAGAACACGCCCCAACAGTCACCCCGACCAAGTCAAACGACGGCGGCAACATCAAAGGACGTCCGAGGGTCAGCATCGGCATCAAACGGCGGCTCATGTAGCTTCCAAGCCAGGGGCTTGTCTTCGCCCTCACGTGCTTCAAAAAAAAAAAAAGAGCTCGAGCAAGGGCTCACAAAAAAATAATAAAAAAAGAGAGCTCGAGCAAGGGCTCACAAAAAAAGAGAGCTTGAGCAAGGGCTCACAAAAAAAAACAAAAGAAGCTCAAACAGAAGCTCTTGGCGAGGTGAATTGAGGTCAAGAGCCCGACGCCAACAAAGGGCAAGGAAGCTACGAAAAGACGATCCAAAACGACTTGTCAAGGGAGCATTCAACCTCTCGGCCAAGCACAAAGCCTCGTGAAAGGGATTGCCGTCAGGGCCCGGAGGCGCCGGTCAGCGAATACAACGAGAAAAGTCCAAAGATGGACGCCGACAAAGTGCACGAAGCAAGGGCGAACAAGAGATCTTGCGTCTCGATAAAGCTTTAAAAGTAAATCACAAATCACTAACGGTTACAACATTTCTTGATGAGTTCAAGCACGGTCTACTCTCAAGTTCACAACATGCTAAAAACTGACTTAATACATTTAACTAATAATGTGTTTGCAATGCAATGAATGGATACCTAGGAGGTCATTCCGCGCCATCTGCGCTTGTCCCTCGCCATTCTTTCCTTTCTTCCCTCGTCCGGCGAGTCTTCTTTCGCTTCCACGTGAGACCAACTCTGTGTCTCTCGGTCGAGATCGGGGTCCTCCCGTAGAGTCAAATAATCCGGTAGCTCTCGGGGCTTCATTGCCGAATTAACCCGTGCTTGGGGATCGAATCTCCTCCTGCGGGTCTGTAAAAGAGGACCTCTCCCTGTCAGGCCGGTCAACTCTAGTCTCAGTGGTCGTAGTCAAACAAAGTGTCTCCCGTCACATCCAAAGGGTCAGGACCGGGCTTCGGAACTCCTAAGGCAATAGCTACTACGGCAACCGGGTCCCAGAATCGCTACACGCACTGTGCTCTCCAAGACCACTCGGGACTGCCCAACACGCCGCTCATACCAGCCAGATGCGAGTCGTCAATACAACGCTCCCCGACGCCTAAGGAGTACCACGGGAGGGAAAGCGGAATACTTCCATACCACTCAGAAAATACAAGAAGGAACTGAAGCCGCCATACAAGAGGAACTACCTCCAGCAGATAGCAAGGTCATCCCGGCCAACAAAGGCTCTGCTTCATCCCAAGCTGCCGGGGAAACAAGCGACGGAATATAGAAGGAGGACCAAGACAAACTTGGAACTCGGCAACGTAGGATCCTTCCTGCAGACCCTCCTGGTCTCAATCCTCCGATGCGGAACCCACCGGCGAATCGATGCGTACCAAGCTGTGCCATCCATCTCTCCCGGGCGGGTGATCCATATCCAACGCAAGAGGTCGGCGAGCAAATGACCACGGGCTAAACGACGTCGGAGCCTCGGGCATGGCCTGAAGTCTCTCTCGCAGCCACAAGGTGAGCAAAGCGGGGCTTCCCCCTCTCATAAAACGATCCCCGGTCGCCGGACGGTCGATACCATGAAGAGTCTCCCCCGGCACTGACAGGGACAATATCCTCTCCGGCTCTGCGGTGCCCTACCACATCTAGCAAAGCGCCATCACAAATGCTCGAGGGAACTGACCCGGAAAAGCATCGCCATCACGCACAAGGCAAATACATCCCAAGAGACGTCACTCTCATCATCAACCATGAACCGCTCAGGCGCCTCGTAGAAATGTCGATATGACCGAATCAAGGATCATGGCCACTGCCTTAGCTTCTTCCAACGAAGCACGAAGAAAGTCTGCCGCAAGCTTCACGCTCACCACAGGGACCACCAATCAAAGGAAGCGAGATGGCCTCCACCTCCAGGTCCTCCAATCAAAGCCCGAAAATCCTCAAAAGTGGGCACCATTTCATTATAGGAGAAACAGTCACACGTGCCTCCTAACATCCCAGAACTTCGCGGCCGCCCGCAATAAATCCCAATCAGGAACCAACTCCTTAAAAGACCAAACCGAGCAAAGACGAAACCTTACCTCGAAAGCCCGTCTACGATGCCTCATACGGCGCCGCATCCACGTTTTCAGTTTGCTCAAGGAAGTGTGCTTGCCTCTCCTGCGAAAGCCTCGGCAAAATTCTAGGGACGTACGAAGAATCCATGGCAAAAATGGAGGTTCCTAGAGAAAATGGGGAAGAAAGCTCGAAAATGGCTGCAAATGGGGAAATGAGGAAGAACCGGACCACGGAAAGCATTTATGTCCTTCCCAAAGCAAGGTTGGTCCGAGACGGACCTCTTTGCATGCTAAGTATGTCCGTACGGACCTCCTTGCAAACAGAACCCATTTCCTCGGCAAACGGTACAAAGCCATTGTCCTCGGCAAAACCTTGCTCCAAAGCGCCCAAACAACGGCCAAAGCCATTCCGGCAAACAAACACTACCCACAAACACACTCTCGGCTCACGTGGCATGCACAAAATAAAAAATAATAATAGCAACAATTTCTAGGACAATTCCGGGAATCACAAAAATGACATTAAATCTTAAAAATAAAATGCTTTGTTTGCCATGCAAATACATGTGTTTTATTACGGGTAGCAATAAATGTACTGTTTGCTAAACAAAAAAAGAGGGATATGAAAAGAGGGAAAGCAAATGAATACTAATCGGACTCCTCGGCATCATCATCCTCGCCGAGGTCCTCCCAAAGAAAAGTCGGGCATCCCGGCGAACTCGCCCGTCACATCCTCGTCGTCGAATACCGAGCACCCGCCGGAGGCTCCCACGAAAAGTACTCGGAAGAATCAAATCCGGCGAAAGGATCAAAGAAGGAAGGCTCTGAGGAACCCTCACCCTGTGCGCCGTGCGGAGGCATGAAGCGATAAAGGGCTGCTCCCTCGAAGGCCCTGCGGCTCCCGAAGACGTCCGGCATCCATGCTATGCCGCCCCCTCAAAGGTCCCTCCTGCTGCTGGCTCAGGCTCGGCTCTAGGCGGAGGAACGCTCTAGAGTGCCTCGAAGGCATAGGCTCGTGCGCCGGCACGCTGTCGCGAGACCGGCAAGATATCTTCGAAGCCATCTTCTTCGCAAACGACCTCGTCGCCACGTAACGGCGAGTCAGCATATCATAAGCTCTCCCGGGACTGCACCAACAAGCGACTGAAGGAAACGCTCGGCAATACGGTTATACTCAACAACAAAAAGAGAAAAATACGAGAAAAGATGCCAAGATGGAAAAGAGTCAGCACACTCACCGACTCTATCGGGGTCCACTCATGTATGCGGCGGGGAGCTGCTCCGAGGCAGGTACAGACACCCTCCTCCTCGATCCGTCCCGCGGACGTCGTGAAATCCGGTCCCGGCATCGGAACCTGCAGGGGAGCACCGGGCCAGCCTCTCTCTCCCGCGCCGTACTGCGGCGTCTCGGCTTCCTCCTCACGAAGGCCCCGTACTCCTCTCCATACAAAATGAACTCCTCGGCGCCGACCCCGCCAAGGTACCTCTCGAAATCAAGCACATCCATATCTCGAGAGTCAAGCATCCCAAAGGGAGGGTCCCTCGGAGCCACGGGAAGCACACCGGGGCCATGCTGCCAGAATACCCGCTCTCCCGGATGCATGACATCACAAGTCAAGCCCCGCGGCATCTTCCGTCGCGGCTGTCACCTCAGGGAGCCCCCTCGAACTCATCCCCTCATACCGGGGCCCACGGGAACAAGACGAACCCCTCCGGGCTATCCCTCTCCGGGCGGCTCCTGCACATCCCCGTAGGCGATGGTGAGCTTCCCCAGCTGGTCCTCCTCTTCCTCGCCGTGCGAGCCCGGCCCTGGCATAGCAGGGTGCGCAGCAACGGCCCGGATCTCTATCCCACGGGAAATCTGGAAAACCTCATAAAACCACACACTGTGACAAAAACAAGAGAAAGGGCTCGGTGCAAAGAAAGCGGAGAAACGACAAGTTGCTAAATCAAAAACGGCAATAAACTCATACCTCCAGAGCAAAGTCAAAAGCAGGCGAAGCGGCCACCGACTAAACCGGTCCAAGGAGAAGTAGAGCTCGGCCAAGCTGCCTCGCCCCAAGCAATGTCGCGAGACCCTATCCGAGTCAATCAAGCTCTCCAGTGAGCAAAAGGGCTGCGGTCGCGTGGTTCGAGAACAAAGTCTCGGACGGTGCATACCACAAAGAGCGCGCCACTTGCTGCCGTCACCACTGGCCAGGTACCCGGATGTGTGAGGCCCCATCAATGCTGCGCCGTAATCTTGAGCTCCACGTCGGCCATCAGGTATCACAGCGTGCCAGGCCCCTGCCGAGCTTGAGGCTCAAGCCCAGCAGCTCGACGGCCAGCCACAGTACGCCGGAGATCATATCCCTCCTTGAACAGCAGGCCCTCCTGTGTCTTGAAGGCCCTCCAGCTGAAACCCCCGGCAATCGCATAAAATGGTCCGGGCGTCACCGTCGCCTCCCCCGAAGCTCGGATGGAAGGTGTGGGTGGTATCCGGTGCTCGGAAAGACGAGAAGACGGCTGCTTGTTCTTCTGGGTGTCGGACACTCGGCCCGAGGTTCTCAGCGAGACACGCCGGTAGTCGGCGTAAGACTGCGGTCCTCGCCCAGCGCCAATTCAACCGCAGGCGCGTCGGCAGTAAGACCAGGTCCCTCGCCCACTCCAGCTGGTCAAGCCACTGGCCGTCAGGCGTAAGACCGGTCCTGCCCGAGCCCGGGTTCTTCAACGGCTTGAATTCACGCACCGGCCAGTCGGAGCGTAAGACCGGTCTACTCGCCCAGCTCAGCGGCAATTCAACCAGGCGCGTCGGCGTAAGA